>BGPR01003471.1:84936-97527 GCA_013235015.1 Araneus ventricosus
GCACTTAAAAACCGCCAAATTGGTGTTAATACGTAAGTACAAAAACCGCCAAATTGGCGTTAATACGTAAGTACAAAAACCGCCAAATTGGCGCCACTTAAAAACCGCCAAATCTGTAGCTGCGGTGGCGTTGGCGGCACTTAAAAACCGCCAAATTGGCGTTAATACGTAAGTACAAAAACCGCCAAATTTGGCGGCACTTAAAAACCGCCAAATCTGTAGCCTCGGTGGCGTTAATACGTAAGTACCCAAAATTCTAATCCAAATTCAGCTTAAATTCTGATGAATCAAATGGAGCCCAGTATCCTCTACATCCGTTGATCATTGCTCTTTGTTGACTATCAAATCTTACGATGTCAAACGAAGATTATCTTTAAATGAATGCTGGCAGGGAAACTCTGTAGCATATTGTTTTCCAAGTTCCCTTCCACACCAGTTGGCATACAAGAATAATTCCAAAAATGTGCTCTGATGTACTTACTCTTATTTTAATCCAATTATAATAATTTTACTCCAAATATAATAATTTGAAGTAAATACTTTGAATATTAGAGCAAATATGAGTATTTGTAGTAAATAATATTTTTACTGCACATGAGCAAGACGTAGCGTAATTTATGTTTCATAACTTCAAAGCCAGATATATAGGGCAAATTATATAAAAATTCCAGTTGAATACCATTAGTGCAGTGAGCAGAATTTCTCTAAGAGAAACAAAATTATAAAGGTTTTTCCACAGACTGATATTTTTTAAACTTGAATTTGCAATTAATTTATAGAATTGAATAAAGATTGAATATGCTGAATACTCAGGCATACTTATAAACAAAATACATTACTTAAATTGTAGTTCGACGATTACTATCCGAAGATCAGATGATCATCAAATTTTAGACCAAATTCGTCAAGGATTGACTGTCTGTCGTTCCGCTTATTTGGCATATATGCAAGGCGATAATTTAACGAACTGAACAATCAAAGATAAATTCTTGACGTAAGAATTTTAACATGCGGTCTTCACACCAAAATTGTAGAGCAATTATAGCAACTTTGCGCCAAATTGTTCAACAGGAATAGAAATTTCTCCAAAATCTATACTCGATTCTCTTCACTTCGAAGTTAAACACAAAATGCGCCATATTAGGGCAGTATGAGAGAAAATCGATTGGAGAACACTTCTGCTGGTTTTTAAAGATGAAACTACTGGATGGACTTCGAGTAGTTTCAGATGGACTTTATTGTTATAAGCAAAGATTTTATCTTTGCATTGACACTCTTTCATTCTGTAATTTTCGAAATTTACGGTTGCAAATACCTTGATTTTTTCTGTGGCAAACGTCTGGTTTTGTTATCACCATCCAAGCAATGTTCAAAATTAAGAGGTTCGTTTCATAGTCTCTGGGTTGCTTCAATATGGGACTTTAATAGCACTAAATTACACTTTTACGAGGACTGTTATCTTCTCTCCGTCCTTTCCAGGCATTTTTTCACTTTTCCTTTCTTGATTTAAGGTATCTGACAGTGTTCGGAGACATTTTTTTTGAAAAATAACTTACATATATATTTTAATGTTATTTTTCAACTGCATATGTTTTAAAACTACGAAAATATTGTAAAATTAGGCTTTCAAAATAATATTTTTTAAAAAAAGCTGAGAAATTTGAAGAAAAATGACTGAAATATTTGCCTTACGCTAACAGCCGTAGACAAAATCATATTCTAAATATACATAAATCTTTGTAGGAGTACATTTATCCTTGTAGGAGTATACTTTTATGACAGTTATCTGTGTTATGCTCTAAAATATTTATCATACTTCAAAATAGTTTTGAAATATAGCTGAACACAGTTATAAAACTGGTAATTTTTCATAAAAAAATGCTTTTCGTTTATATTTAAGCACTTAAAAATAATACTTGATTTTAAAATTGACCTTAGTTTTTAGAGGAAAACATCAAGCATATTACAGAAAACAATCTCGGACAATTTAATATCAATAATCGAATAACTTTTTGAGAAATCATTGTTACGGTCGACAGTTTTCCTCAAAAATATCATTTCTCAGAAAACACATTTAAAGTTTTCGTGCAACGTAAAATAATGCTAACAGTTCGGTAATAAAACAGCTGTAACTCCATTTGTAATTCACGTAGAGTAAAAAGTGAAACAGTTTTAGAGAGCTGATTAAACAGGCTACAAAATTAAGTCATAAAAATATTTTTGATAATTTCATCAAAAACGACAATTTTAAACCAGTCGGATACATTAACTCATTAAAACCCCTTTTTAGAGACGATTCTAAAAATGCGTCGTGAGCTCAGAAATTATTTTTTCCAACATAAATTTCACAAAAGAGTAATTTTAATTATTTTTTCTTGTATTTAATCGATGGTAGCATGTATTAATGGGACACAAGACTGCTAAACCTAGAAAATTTTCGATTTTATGAAAAAAATATTATTCCCCTGCCTTTTCTGAACAATTTAAAACAATACGCGTTAAAAAATTCCCATTATTACGAAAGTTAAGAAGGGAAATGTATGAGCTATTCAACGCAAACAGTAAATATGGCCATAGCTTTAAAGCGCTATATCTCAATGCATTTTTTTTTTTGATATTACGCGCACGATATCTCAAGAACTATTGAATATTTTTACATAAAGCTTTTACTTAATATGTATTGTGCAATGTTCTACAAATTGAACCACATTTTTTACATATTTCGCCTAAAGAATTTTTTTTTTTTGGGGGGGGGGGTTAGAAAAGTTGAAATTTTAACAATTTTTAACATTTTTATTTTAAATTGGTATATGAAACAGAAATTAAATTTAAATGTTAATAAATTGAGGTTCAGTTTCTTAAACAGACTGTTTGGATTACTGAGATACCCAAAATATTGTGTTTAGACAAATATTTTATCCGTAATCATGCGCGCAAGGTGATTATCTCATTTTTCTCCAAAAATTATACCCATATTTATTACTCTCTCAAAAAAAATACATACCAATATAAAGGTTTGAAAATGTATATACTACAAGAGACAGAACAGATATTTTTCTAGAAAAAGAAAGTGAGTTTGTGAATTGCATCGTTTCAGAGATATAATGTATCGAATTAGACAGTTTTCCCCATTTTTTCGAGGTTTAAGAATCGTATGTAATGTATTATACCCTTAAGCGTTCAATTGATAATGTAGACTTTTTATGTTCGAGTCGGACTCGAAAGTAGTTTCTTCGAATGTCAAGAAGAGAAGGGTCAGTTTGGTCAATTACTTATCAATAACTTAACTTATATTTAATAAATAGATCATAGGTACAATTGTAAAAATAAGTTTTTACATTGGAATTTTATATTTTTTTAGATTTCGATGGTTTTATTTTTGCATTTTGAATTACTTCCCTAAATAGAGACTAGACTTAAGAAGCCACATAAACATGAATTTTTTTTTCTACTAATTTTCCAGTCGTCTTCACGACATTTGATATTAGTATACAAAATATTATTGAAAAAATGCTACTTGAGGGGCTAATCGCTAATATTTTCTTGTCTTGGTTCTTGCTCCGTGTCTAACGTAATTCCCACCAGGTGGCGCTTTAACGTTAACCATACTGCCAACGAGATGCATCGCCCCCAGCCATTCTGTCCATAATTAATTCCGAATCCCACCTAGTTACAATGCAGCCCTAATAACTGATGCTACAGCAGAGCTCATATCATTACCGGCATTAACCTTGGCAGTGCTAACGTAGATTTGATGACACGTTAAGAATGCGGACATTTTAATACCGTTACTAATTTTCATCCATCATAGTGGAATATTTCATAAGGTATAAATTGAAATAATTGGAATTCCGTTGCAGATTCGGACAATGGAGGAATATCTTGGTCCAGATTTAAGCTCAAACTGAAATTTTGTTAATTAAGGCTTCCGATCCTCAGATAATGCCGGATCGGCGAATTTGCGGACGCTCCCGGACTGATCACAAAGGCTCGCATTTATACAGAGGATGCGATGTAAAGTTAAATCCTATTTAAGGTATGATTCTGTTTGAATTCGCAGCGTACTTCGGTTCACTTGGAAATCCGAAGTTAAATCCTCATCGTTAGCGAAGCAGTTGTCTTAATTGCAGTAAAATAGGGATTGGATTCGAGTGCGAATATGGAATTAGCTATAATCATCTTATGTTGTATTTTCTTAATTTAATGTAATTAACTTTTTGATCTTCTTTTAAAAAAATACCATCCTCAAAGTCTGCTTCTGCAATATAGAACAAACATTTATCTTTTACTTGAAAAATGCCCAAGCCAGTTTGCGAAAGAGGATAAACGCGTACAAATGTTCTGCAACAGTTCCCTACCTGCCTTGCAGTCTCACTTGGGGGTGTGCGCACTGCGGACAAAACTCCAAGGAGATTTAAGACGTTCTAACCAATCCAAAATACTCTTCGTCTCAGCAACTCTGGGTATTTATAGTCTTCTCGACAGGGCGTGACGTCACATGGACTCATCTAGAACAATCTCTATATTTATGTTCCTGATAGAAATAAGACGATGATTCTAGTATCTTCGAGGATCTTCATCTTGTCGCCAAGGTTGGAGTCATCGGCTTCCATCCTGTACGAATCTCTGTAAAACATTCTTTCCAACCACAATATTAGCATAGCAGGAAAAGCGGTTTTGCATATTTGTAATGATTTTTTTCGTCCCCCCCCCCCCATGAGTGGCTTAGCTTCTGTGAACGGCGCCCGGGGCATGGCATTTTTGCCTCATTGTATCTGACTTAAAGAAGTGACATAAACGCTTTAACGTTTTGTTTACATGACTAGTGGCGTAGCGAGGATAAGTGGCGCTCGTGGAATACTATAATTTTTTTACCCCATTCGTCACCAATAGCTTAACAAGCGCAAGTGGCATCCGGGCATGGTCTTATTTTTACGCCCCCTCATCGGTTTTTGCTTTGAAACTGGCAACCGGGCCATCTATACCCCCGTGCCCCCCAGGGTCGCTACGCCACTGGTCACACCTCACCATAAGATAATGTGTTATTAGGTGGAAATCAATATCATTCAAAGAAAGCCAAAAACAAAGATAAACTCGGAGGGAATCGAAAAAAAGAAACAAGGAATCCATTCTAGTCCATTTTTTCAAGGGCTAAGGACTTTATTCGAAATAGATCAAAATCATAATTGGGAAATTTTCTGTAAGAAGCTTGCGTTACGCCAAATCTTCTCATAGCCCGAAATTTCCCAACAAAAGACAAAGGAGATCCATACATCAAAAAGCATTATTTTAAAAGAAAGAGGAAAACTAAACACAAACATAAAACCGCTAATAGGATTGATTTAAAAATATTAGCCATCTGGCTTTTAAAAGTAGCCATCATAAAAATAAACTTATCTCATGTCCAAAATGGAGAAAACAAGTAATATATATATAAAAAAAATTAAAAGTCAATTCCTACTTAGGTCAGCGATCTACACGCTTCGTCACTGACGGTATTTATTCCTAAATTTATATCCTGCGAAATATCTTACATAAGAGAAATTTTTTTCTCCCATGTAAAACTAAAATTAATTAGTTAAATTTAATTAATGAATTAATATTTGAAAAAACTGCATTAACATCAAGTGTCATCCACTACAAGTTTTAAAAAATGTATTTGAACTTGAGTGGATGAATAAAAAGTATTTTATTAACAATTGAAAATTTGAACAAGATATATAAATAAATATATATAGGGAGAGTGTGAACTAATAGTAGGAATGGAAAAAGAGAAAAAAAAAATGTCCTCACGTTATCACAATCCCACACTAACTATCTTTTAAAAAAAGAAATCAGCAAATTTTTTAAAGAAACACTAGTACCATGGCGCCATCTATATTCGAAAAAACAAAACAGGAGGAGGAAAACACGAATTTTTTTAGGGAATGGAACTATTTAGACATATTATTAGATGTTAACTGCAACTGGATAATTACGTTTATCATGTGTTTATGAAGTCACGTGAACTGACTCCATTCGTGTAAGTGATGAAACTAATCGGAAACGAATCGATATTTTTGAGGGCTTGAAAGGTGAATTGTCAAGATCAATGTGGAACTCAGATATTAACCTTATTTGTTCGGTGAGTATGCAAGAAAATATCGGAAATCCACTGAAAAGTTTTTTTTATCGTTGTTTCATCGCCAAATATAGCCAAGTGGCTCACTTTGCTTAAAAAAAAGCAAAGAATTATTCGCAGTAATTTAAGCCTCGTGATATTACAGAAACAGACATCCATGAAACAGATATCGATCTGACACAAAACTTTTCGATCCTTCTTCTGTCTAATTTGGTCAGAAATCATCGAACGTCGCCAAATCACAAACGAGCGATTCTGTGATATTTCGTTAGGAGAGACAAAAGTATCTATTATTGATCAGACAAAATCTCTACTAATAATAAAGGAGAATGTGTGTGTGTGTGTCTGTATGTTGTCGCTCTACAGGGCAGACCGCTGTACCCAGAGCTACGAAAATTGGCACAAACATACTTTGGAGGGTAGGAATGTGCACTTCAGAGCACTTTTTCTGAAATTTTTATTATTTAAAAATTAAGCAAAATTTCGGCGTTTTTCCTTAATAACTTCCCAACAGATTACAGCACAAAAATTGTTTTTACACCATCTAAAAGTGTAAAAAATTACCTTTCCAATGATATCAATTATTTTGCCTTAAAATTTTTTTTATCTAATTTTAATAATTTTTTTAAAATATTTTTTGGCATAATTTACAACAATACTTTTCATTGTTGCACTAAATTCAAATCGTTTTCATTGTTTAAAAAATATTTAATTGCGTGTTTCTCTTTCATTATTGAAAGTTGGGGTAATATCTTAATACAATTTGGTTTCATATTTTATTTCATCAAAATTTTTATGGAAACTGTAAACCAAGTTCTCTGAGATATTACGTATATTAAAAAAATATTTCCAATAAGCTGGGTTTTCATTCTTTTTTCAACATGTTTTAATTTAGCTAACATGCCACTGGCCATAAAATGTGCTGAGCCATTTTAATGTTGAAATCGAATGCATATTTTGAAAGACAAATAAGAAAGTGAAGATAGTGCCGACAACGTGGAATGAGGGGTTGCATGTCATGGTCAGTTATTTCACTCCATTAGGAACATTTATGTAGACAATGGACAGAAGAGGTCCAAGGTCACTAAGAACATGGGTTAAATATCTACCAGAATCTGAAGTTTTAAATTACGTTTTTAAGAGAACCATGAATATAAAACGATGCAAGATTCAAGTGAAATAATCCCGGTGAACAAGCTGGTTGCCGAAGACGGCTAGTAATAAATACACAGTTTTCAGCCTTTTAATATTTTGTAGCTCACTTCTAAAATAGTTTTTATTGCATCCTCCTTCCAGTACTTTTTGCGATTTGTATATACAGTCGGACCTCTATTTAACGAACCTCTATTTTGCGAATTTCTCTATTTTGCGAACTTTTCCTTGGAACCAAGAACATTTTGCGAATTTCTTCGTAAAATAACCTCCAAATAGCGAAGTGTATTTTCTATTTAACGAACTTTTTCATGTGATCCAATATTTTTTTTTCGCTCTATTTCTCAAAATATTTCCGAACATTTCAAACTTATTCTTTATTTAACACATTTTATGGTGATCAATGACCTTGAACTGGTTTTACCAGTCTTTTAGATATTTTGGACAGTGTGAAAAATAAAAACAATACAGCAATGAATTGCGATGAAGACGAAGATGATGAAGACGGAAATGATCATGATTCAGAAATCAACAAACCTTCGTATGATGAAATGCTAAAATCATTTGAAACAATCCGACGCACAGTTTGAAGAAAATACGCCTGAAGGGGGTTTTGTCGCATATTAGTGATTAAATTTAAGGACGTATGTGGTAACGTATGCTTAAAATTACTTGTTATAAAAAATGCGATAATGTCATCAAAAATTCATTAATTTTAATATAAAATTATTTTTCTAAAATTGAAAATACAGCATATTCCCGGACAATGTTTTATTTTATTCTTGTTTTCCTTGCAGATTAATTTTTGATGGGTAAGATATATAAAACAAATGGATATTAAATTACAAAATAAAGGTGTGATTAATAACTTTTTTAATAATATTTAGTGTTTATGAATTTAAAATCTGTTTTGTGTAGTTGAAAGTATTTTAAAAGGTGAATCTCTATTTAAAGAATTTTCCATATCGTTTTCCACTTCGTTAAATAGAGGTCCGACTGTATTTGTATATTAAGGTGACAGTTAATTATAATATTTAGAGAATTTATTTTCGTTCTTATTTTGGTTTTGATAATAAGTGAATTCAAAATTTAAGATAACTTTTTTCATGCCATTGCGTCCTCCTCTGCACGTTGCAGGTTGAGAATCATTGCAATGAACAACAAAGAAAATGGCGCTGAAATAAAATTCATGTAGATAAACTGCGAAAATTGGCATAATTTCTCTAGTAACTTTCTCCACTAGTATAATATTTTCCTGTTCCTATTATGAAGAAAGAGCAACAAACATAGCCGTTGTCCAGTTTCAAAATATTTATTAACCATTTCTGTTCAGTTATTAATTTATTTCGAGGAGCTGAATTTTACCGCCAAAACCTTATCTTTATGACACGAGTGATAACTTTCACACTTAACTGGCACGTTATTTTTTAAAGCAAACTTTTATTATCCAGATTAATCCAGTCAAATGAGCCTGAAGTCAAGTTTGATATCTTGACAAACATCTCGAACGCCCCGTTCCATCAGCGAATTCGCATTCCGATAATTTAAACCTGCTTAAAAATTCCGTAAATAATTAACCATTCAAAAACTCAAACTCAGTCGCTGCTTTTGCATTTTTAATCGGAACGCATTTCCAAAAGCAGCATATTCGTAATCTTAATTAAACTTTTATGTTGCTCTAGCGTACAAATCTTGCTTATTAAATAAAGTTACTCAAGCTACCACCTCGTAAATTTTTGTTTTCGTCCATTAACTATTAAGAACCCTAGATATATGGAAACATCACTCCCCCCCCCCCCCTTACACGCTGGGTATGCGCTTAGATGAAGAAACGACCTTGGCAACGCCCTCATCTTGAGGGGGGGGGGAGAAGTGAATTCATGAGTATCATCGACCCTCAGGATCGTCATGGCAACCTGCTAGAAACACAAGAGTAGGTTCGCCCAAAAGCTGCCTTGTTCTCCGGGTGATTAACATCGCCAATTACATCGCCTTAAAATTCCCCATTTACCTTCCCGCCAAACTTGGCGATAAATTCCGGGAACAGCGAGCGATTTCGATTAAGATTAAGATTGGCGGTCCTCGTTCGGTGTAGAATTCCTGCGCGGGAATCTGTGAGGTCTTTGTTCTTCTTCTTCCTCATTTTGTAGTAAATGAGATGAATTGAATTGAATTTGGTTTAAGGAAATGTTTCTGAAAGAGTGCGCGGGTCGTTTGTTTTGAGGTGGATTGATGACTTATTTGCGACCTTTCAGTTAAGATTCGATCCAGCTATTGATTTCGGGCACAAATTATTCATTCTTTCCACTGCTACGCTAACACCATAATTACGTGGTTGATGGGTCTATTTCTTCAGCAGTTTTATATGTTGGTATCATTTTCATTTCATTTCCTTTCCCATGCTGTAAATTTTATTTGGTTGGTCCAAAAAAGCGTCGTATTAAAATCAGGTGTGCAGTGGAGCCGGAAAGCAACGAACGTTCGAACGTCGTCCCTTCACTGCTTTTTTTTTACGAGAAATAAATAAGAAAATATTGTAAAAATATTCTTAAAACAACACGAATTTTGTTACCCAGGCAAGAGCGTTCCAGCACTGTTTATTTTGAAACTAACCACTAATTAAAATCCACATTTCTTTCTACTGATAGAATTAAGTCGTGCATAGTTATAATATATAATTTTCAATACAATATGCAGTAGTTTATATTTCAAACACATAATTACTTAATACAATTTTTATAATCTTTGAACCACATTAAATTTTTATTTCAAAATTACGTTACTTATGAAATAACACCACATTTACATATACCAATATACTTCATCGAATTTCGATGAAGTATATTTGTTCCATGTTACCCTGTTCGATGGAGTATTTTTGCTCCATGTTACCCTGTTCGATGAAGTATTTTTGTTCCATGTTACCCTGTTCGATGAAGTATTTTTGTTCCATGTTACCCTGTTCGATGGAGTATTTTTGTTCCATGTTACCCTGTTCGATGAAGTATTTTTGTTCCATGTTACCCTGTTCGATGAAGTATTTTTGCTCCATGTTACCCTGTTCGATGAAGTATTTTTGCAGGTGTCAACACCACATCTGCAAAAATACTTCATCGAACAGGGTAACATGGAGCAAAAATACTTCATCGAACAGGGTAACATGGAACAAAAATACTTCATCGAACAGGGTAACATGGAACAAAAATACTCCATCGAACAGGGTAACATGGAACAAAAATACTTCATCGAATTTCTTGAAATCGTCTGAAATACCTTCTAAAACTACTTCGTTCGAGCTTTTGTCCGTGAATAGGCCTGAAGGGTCATTGAAGTGGACAGATCTCATTAAATCGATTTCAATGCAAAGAAGTGCAGGGGCAGGATATGATAAGGACCACAGAAGACAAAAAATTGTATCGCTCAATATATTTAATGTAAGGAATATAAATTTCAGAAGCATCGTTTCATATCACCTTTTCAAAATAATACTTAAAAGTTTTCAAATATTTGGTTGCCATTTCTTCAGTGTATGCGCTTCATGAGGGCTGTCTCCTAGGCCATGGCCTAGGTTGGCCCTGTGAGAAATTTGACCTCGACTGTGACGTGATGTAAATTCACTCAATTAATTCTCCTTTATTCTTACAAGAAAGCTAATTCTGGCTATGATATGTCCCAGAAAGTTCGTTAAATATTTCTTGTCATTGTAAGTCAAATGATTAAAGACTTTTTCTTTAACCACACTTCCGTAACTTCAAACCCCAAGCTAAAGCATTGGAAAAATAGCTAAGCAAGATGGAAATACCGAATCTCTACTTACTCAGAACATTCCCTCTTTACATTCGAGAAAACATTAATGGTGTGATATTTGTAACGAATGAAAAAATATATTTGTAGAATTATTAAAATATTTAAAGAAAGAAATTAATTAGATTAAAAAATCGTTTGGTCATAAAAGAAATTAATTTTAAAATATCGTTTGGATGAAAAATAAATTAATTAAAAATATCGTTTGGAATCAATTCTTTCCTAAAGGTAATAAAAATAGTTTGGCAACGATATTGTCTTTTGCTAAGGTTGCCTAGCAACGGAAAAGAATAATGAGATTGAACTTGGAATTCGATGTAAGTCAGGATTATAACGTTTGTGATGTAAGTGTATGTGTTTGTTCTTCATGTTTGTGCTGTGGTAGAGGTCCAATAAATATATTATTTTTGATAAAGAATGCTCCACGATTCTTCATGCTGTGCTGCAATACATGACAATGGAGTTTCTGAATCGAAACTCTTGCAAGAATCAATAAACTTTCATTCTGCAGGATGACAATTGAAATTCTGTGGATTGTCACATTTGGCGAGATCTAGTTTGAAAAAATTATACCGTACCATAGTGCTTGTCTATTAGGCATTGCGACTAATGGAAGATGAAACAAATGTTCTAAGCCAACCAACCAACTTCACTGTATTTTTCTTAAACCCTTGCCAATCTTGCATAGTATTACGTGAAATTCAACTATGTTATGCCAATTTTGAAACGTAAGTTAGGGAATGGAAATTATAGGTTCTCAATCCAGGCTCTTCTTACAAATGTTCAACCGATGGCCCAGTCTTTCATGATTGGGCCACAATTCTCCGTTTTAATAGGATGTCCCGAGATTTCGTCTTACCGTAATCTAATGATTAATAAGTATTTGATCTACATCAAGAAATGGAAGAAATCGTTACACAAACACTATTCGTTTTCAGAATTATTATTCTTTTGATAAACATGTGAAATAAATCTAAAGCTAAGACATTCTTTGCACCATTATAGGAAAAACAGCTTCAATTTTTCAAGAAGTATACGGATGTTAAAAATCTCCCAACTCCCAATCTATAAAAACCATTCTGTTACCAAATTGAATACAAAAATTAAATATTTTTAGTTTTTAATTATGAAGTTACAATCAAAGTGAAAAAATTTCAAATGTGATCAAAAACAGAAACAAAATTAAACACAAGTTCAAACACATACACATTTTTTTGTGAAGCTATTTTATTTTCGGGTTGAGGGTATGAATAAATCTATTGAATGCGCCTATTGTTAAAATTAAAAATGGAGAGAGTGCCAAAGTGATAAGTTCCAAAAATAATGTCCCGCTACAGTTTAGCAGAAGAAATCCAGGTGTTAGTAGAAAGTGTCCTTTCTTCACAGTGAGTTTCATCCGAGGAAACATTCAGTTGTCCTCTTCATACAACCACCGTCAGTGGCAAGTCAGAGTTTATCAGTCACATTCAGGTACATGTGATCCCAGAAGATCACTAAAGTCACAATCGGGATAG
>BGPR01003471.1:97537-136057 GCA_013235015.1 Araneus ventricosus
ACTCGACTTCTGATGTTTGCTACACAGTAAGTGCCTCCATAAAGTTTCAATAAGATCCTTTTATAAAGTTGATTTTCATTGTTCTCTATGCAGGTAGTTCAACCAATATGTTCAGCCCTTTATATGCAAAAGAATATTTTGGCTTACACTGTTTAAGAGGCCCCAAAAAAATTCGATCAGAGGTATTGGAAGGAAAGTTCCGATAGTTTAATTATTATACAGTTTCTTTTTCTGCGTGGCTGATTATCATTATCATTTACATAATGTTCATTATCCTTCGGGGCAAGTTCTGTTGGAAAAGTAATCTATGGATCGGGATCTGTTTGTGCCAGAAACAAATTTTGATGTCTGGCCACCCAGTTGGCACAGGCTGTCTGGCCATCTTCAGAAGCTTCGTCGAAAAGTGCCAGAGGGTCTTCCAGTACGAGCGAGTCGAAAAAAGGATTCAGAAAAGGATTGTTGATGTTGGAGCCCATCTTCGCCTGAGCGTATGGTTTCCATAGGGCCAAAGCTTCATCTATTGTGGATTCTGAAGCTGAATCGTTAGCAGTGGGTGCCATTAAATTTCGAGAGTCGCCCATCGCATTTATGAAAGGATTATTGCCAGTGTCAGGTTGATTCAAAAAGGGATTCAGGCTATCATGAGTAGAAGTGGAGGCATCAATTTTCATTACAAACTCAACCACTTTATCCGTCTGAGTGCCAAAATCTTTGGTATTGTCATCCATATAAAATAGCTTTGCGATGAAAAGGTGAAGCAATACAGGAATAACGTAAATCCAATTGTTGAAACAGAATAATTGCAGGAGGCGTATGTCATCAATGACAGTATCTCAAAAACATTCATTTTGCCCATTTTAGCACTTTTAGAGCAGTCGAAGCGCAAACAAAACTTCTATAATCGAATACACGTCCGACGAAGCTTTGATCAAAACTTAATAATGTCTAGATGTATGGTAACAATGTCTGAAATTGTTGATAATGATAATAATTTCTTACAACATGGTAACAATGCAGCTGTATTTTTTGCTATATATTTTTAACCACTTTAAATTGTTTCTTTGTAACAATTAAAATATTGTTTTTAACTGAATTGAAACTTTTATTGTTTTAAAATGCCAACAGAGCTGTCCTGTTTTACTGTTGACTGGCTTTTATTGACCGCCATCATTTATTAATATATAAATCGTTCTTTACTTTATTAAATCTATACAAATTAACATGACACCTTGGCCATTTTTTTCTTTTTGACACATTATTTACCACTATCCCTTTTTTGGAACGCTTGTTTTTATTTATTTCTACATAAGCAGTGGAACATTTAGCTTTGATTGTTGCAAATAAATGTTGGCCAGCTGGTACCAAGGGCAAAGTACTGGCCCTCCATATTGGCACGTGGGTCCCCCTTGCGAATTATAACAATTATGACAAATCAGTTGACGGAAATCTATCTTCCGTCCGTTGCTCGGTCACGTAACGTATTGTTACGAAAATTATCTAGCCATTTTCTGTAATTTCAATTAATATAATGACAATATCAGAGTTTTATATTCAGAAAAAATAAATGTTGCAACACATGTATTTATCCGGTAGATGGCGCTGCCTCCCTCCATCTAGGACACTTTGATAGTGAAAGAGCAAGGCACGCGAAGAGATCCGGTGTTGTTGAGCCGGGAAAATGTATTCTTGTCTTTTCTATGTAAAATGTAAATAACAGTAAATAATCATTAAGTGTCCATTAAATAAGTACAAGGAATCCTCTTCATTTCAACCTGAAGTCTTTTTTCTGTGAATAAAAAGTAATGGCTGGCTCAGTAATCCCTACTAAGATGGCAGAGCCGTTATAATGTTCAAATTATGCTGGCCCTCATTTATCATGGATAAAAATAAATACTCTTGAAAATAAGAAAAACATATTTTCCCTTATCCCTGGCCGGCGGGTCCCCCTCTGGCCTCAGCTGCCAGGGATTTTGCCCCTTCTGCGCATGCCTTTTGGAATTCTTCTCTCAGGCCAGCTGGATCTAAAATTTGATACAACTTTACAATTATAAACTAACATTCACAATCTAAAATTCATTAATCTAGTTTGTGTGTTTGAGTGATCGCGTTCATATATGTAGGATATTACCCGTAAAAATAATTTAATCACTGTATAAAGAAGATTAATTTTTTTGGCGATAGATGGAGCCAGAGTTCTGCTCTGTAGGAACTACGAGCAGCGCCCTCTTTTTCCCCCAACAAAACCAGACTGCACGCTGAGAGCAGCGCAGCACACCGCAGTCAGCCGAAATGTTAATACCTCTCTCAATCCCTCTGTAGTAAATCAGATCAGTCTTGGCGCAGTTAAGCCGCCGATCTTCCCACTGTAGTAACTATGTCCTGTCTAACTTTCCTTATGGCTCTCTAATCTGTAAATCTCTAATACCGTAACATCTATCCCTCGTTAATCTGGCTCAACCTAGTAAACATGACTTCATTTAAATTAGCTATTTTCTCGTTAACTTTCTGTGTACATACCTTTCCGCCCTGTAAATTCTCCCTACAGTATTTCAATAAATGTTTTGTATTTAACTCGAAGTCTACTCGTTTATTTTATGTAATATTTTGTTCTAAATTTAATGTAATAAAATCCCTTAAATCCCCTAGACATAAACCCGATCTATTTACCCCTTGAAGGCAACCCTTCCATGGGCATTTTGTTTATTGAACGGAATCTCACATATACACACAGCAGACAGTCAAGTAGTTATCAGAATTGTCCAAAATTTGACGCATATCAATAATTCTGGTGATAAACAATACCAAATTTCATCTATCTAGCTCGTAGCTTTTTTTGCATTATGGTACTCACATACACACGGACGAACAAAACTACTCCCCGCTGGCGGATTTCACCCAATATTTCATAGACTTCTACAGCAAGGACGCCAAGCTCTCGGCCCACAGCCCTATTATCTAGCTTCGTAGACTCGCGACCATGGCCCATATTTGCGGCCCAACATGCATTTCATCATGAAGCAAAATTTTTATTAAAAATTTCACAGTTTAATTTTTAAAATTCCTAATTATGCAACATTATTAATAACGAGATACAATAATTGTTAATGACTATATGACTTACGATTACGAGTCGATGGATTGAGTAATCGAGATCAGATGTTGCAAAGGTTTGAAGGCAGCTTTCAGTGAAATCGGGAGGCCTGAATTTTACAGATATTCGCTAGCCA
The DNA here is from genome assembly GCA_013235015.1 of Araneus ventricosus. Taxonomy (NCBI): domain Eukaryota; kingdom Metazoa; phylum Arthropoda; class Arachnida; order Araneae; family Araneidae; genus Araneus; species Araneus ventricosus. Next base: position 100,765 of record BGPR01003471.1, read on the forward strand.
GGCTTGAAAACACTCGAAAATTGACTTGTGAAATTATTTCCCTGTTTGGAAGCACTGATTGTTTGCGAGCAATTATTTTCACTTATGAAAGGATCTAACTCTGCTATCAGATACAGAATTGCTGACATTCACCTAAGCAAGCAGTCACGGGGAATAAGATAAACCTCGAAGATGGTAGCAGAGAAAAGTTACCAAGGACTCAGATGAAAGGACTACTGTCCTACCGATACGAGAGAAACCCCGAACAGGGTTACCTCGAGTAGACGAGTCGAAGAAAGGAGGGAAACGGGTATAAAATCAACCGCAACATTTGGCAAACTAAGCGCACTTCGTTAAGCGAGGAACTCGTTTCCGACCGAAGTACAAAGCGAAATGGGACTTCCGTCGATTCTATCTGCGTCAAATGAAATAAAGCCTTTTCCTTCACCCCCAAAATGCAGTGGAATATCCCGTTTCCATAACAACCGCCATCGGCATGTCTGGTGTCTGGGGTTTTCTCGTGGTGGTAGGACAGTAAGGTGTTCTTGCTCTTTTTAATATATAATAATGCAGGTATATTTTTTCGAAATAAGTTCCATTTTTGAGTTACGGTGTTTGCAGACATGTAGACAAAAAGTCGCTCTATGACTGTTAATGAAATCATTAGAATTACCGTACAGGTGATTGGATGTGAGAGGACAGAGAGACATATTTTCATAAATTAATGCAGTTTCTTTTCTTTTTTCACTATTAGGAGGTCAAAATTTTAAAGATTCATCAAAATCGAATTCAAGGTCGAATTTATTTACGATTCTAATGCTTTTTCTTTGTATTCTTCTTATATGAGAAATTAAAAAAGACTATCAAATGAAATGAATTTCCATGGGTTTCTTCAAGTTATTCATGACACATATCAGTACTCTCCCGAAACCTCGTCTGCCCAATGGATTCCATTTACGTGGCGTTACAGTTACATGACACGCATGAGGCACACGCCATTTGGCATTTAATTGCACGCTGCTGTACATTGCACTGTGATGTTTCATCCCTTTTCTTCCGGCCAAATGCGCAATGGATTCTATAATTAAATTGGCGAGGCACATAAATTGACTCCATTCGATAGTATATTGGACTACAAAAGTTTATCCGGAGATAACTTACATACCTTTTCAAAGCAAAAGTTTATATTTTTAATGTGCTAATCGTGCTATAATTTTAATGTATGGTAAACGGGCATAAAAATTCCAGACAAGTAGACTAGAAACACAACTGGTGCCAATAGATTTCAATCAGGAATAAAAATTTTGTCTCTTTCGGTTGAGAACAAGAATGAATAGTTTTTGTGTGTCCAGACATCGTTCACTTCATTGTCAAAACAACATAATGACAGTAACTTCCATACTTATCTTTAATATATCCATATCTTTCCATAGTTATCTTTAAAACTTAAAAAAAATATAATATAAACTGGAACATGCAGAACAAGAAACTTTATTTAGAATTAAGTGAACTTATCACATTTTCAATATGAAGTTGAGCAAATCCAATTTCCATAATTAATTGTTACACATCTTTTGAAAACATTTTCATCAAATAAATAATTTTTGATTTTCCATACTGTTGAATTCACACGAAAATAAATAGAAGCACATAAAGCAAAATAAACTGAGCACAAAAAATAACAAATAACTAAACTGAACACAGTGATAAAAATTTAACTCATTGCCAAAGCAAAAGTTTAAAAAAGGTATTCAACGGAAGAAAAGATAAATTCGTACAAGCTTTCAGTTTCAAACAATTTATAAAAAAGACAGCCGAAGAAATAAAATAATCCGTTGAGTAAACAGCAAATCGAGCACATCTGAATTGAAAAAGAGATAGCAATAATAATAATAAAAAACAGCGGGAGTAACAAAATGGCCGTTTTAAAAGAAATTGTTCGATACATAGTTTCGCTTCACAGAATGGCATCCGCAAAAGAAAAGCGATAAGTATGTAAATAAGTTTTGGAATCCGAACGTTGACATATCAAATGATCGGAAATTAAATACGTTAAACTAATGTTTGCGTTATCACTAAACGTTTTTAGTTAAAAATGCACTAGGGAATTTTTTTTACTTCCGAAATGTTTAAAGTGTCCCCTTTCTTTCAACAAGAACAATTTTTTCGGTGTTAATTTATAAAAATGTCAAAAAGTTAAGTACAAGATTTTATAATGGTTTGGAGTTTTAGAATTTTTGTTGATCATACTGTTATGAATAATTTTTTAATGTGAAAATTGTAATAGAAAGGTTATAAAAATTAAAAAGAATTTCATTCAAATGCTGCCTTCCAAATGTAATGAGCATGTTGATAAATCTGATATAACAATGCCTACAAGATCTTTCTTGCATCACTCTTTCACACCTTTGAGTGGAATTTGGTGGATGATTTTATTGTCGATAGATTTGTTAGATCCCCACTACCTCCATAAAAGAATAATAACAATAAAACAGATACATTTGATACACTGCGGAAACTGTCAAGCCAGATCAATGTTTAATATTAAATCTATGAAAATAAACTTTCTCTTTACCCAACAGAGGTTTTAAGGTGAAAAATGTTGCTAATGGACATTTTTTACTATCAAACCAACATATTAAGTAAAGTGATTCAAGCGTTGCTATGAACGCACATATCAAGAAAACAAAGAAGCTAAGAGTCAAATGTTGCTAAGCGACATTTATATCAAGTTCATATAAATAATTCGAAAATAATTCTTCAGAGTAAAATTACCCACTGGTTTGACTGTTGTTATGTTTCTCTAAAACTCGGAAGACCAAGCCGTAGATGGTCTTCCGAAGCCGAATCTCCAGTTTGACAGGACACCGCAATAATCGCAATGGAATGCGTGTGTCCAGTTGGTCAGCATGAGGCCATATCGAAGTTCAAGCTCTGGGATCTGTGGACAACGACTTCCAGGTATTTAAGGCCTTTCACTTTCAACCTGAATGTCGCCGTGACCACTACAGGTTGTGTTACCGGAATGGAAAGATATTATTAGAAACATTCCTGATCCATCCTGAATTTGAAGAGTTAATAACATCGAATCCTCAATACTTGAAAAACTCATCCGTCAACTAAACAGTAGCATGGATTTGGCACCATTCATGACTGGACAAAGCCATTTCAGGCCAGGTCCAGGTTCAAAACATATTGGAAAAAAGAGACTAGTCACTTCATCCTGATCCTCCCGCAGTGAGTCGTTTTGCTGAAATTTGGGAAAAAGGCAAAAAAAAAAAACCATAGGCAATCTCTAGAAGCAAATCAAAAGGTTCCAAAAGACCTTTTGGATATACTTAAACAAAATTTCCACTTTAAATGGCCTTTGAAATTTCTATCAACAAATCTCAGGGATGTTACATTTTTCATGGAATGTTACATATAGCATTTGCAACGGTCACCAAGAAACGGAATTTAAAATACACCCCGATTCTTTTCAAGGGGTATAAGATGGAAGTTGGTATATCAAACATGCAGTTTATCCTAAAGTCCATACCAATTAAAATAATAAATTATTAAAATATTTACAACAGTTCTTTTTTCATGCATTTCACAACAGTTCTTTTTTTCACACGTGTCGCATAACGATCATTGGATCAATATTGTTACTAGAATTCATATGCCATCTGATGTTTTCAGTTCTACATTTATTTAGATTAGTAAGACGTCTTGTTTTTTATTTATGGTATCGGTATCTAGATTTCTCAACAATCGGATGATGCGTAAAAGCAGAATATTCTTCTGGTGTGGGTTCAGGTAGTATTGCATAAACAAGAAAGCTCAAACGAAATTCAGAATGGAGCAATTTGCAGTTAGCAGACGTTTTTTATTTTCATAACTTTAAACTATACGATTATTTTAACTGTTACTAGTAAGGTATTTTTTGTCAAATACCATTTATTTTTTAAATATGTAAATCATGGGCAAAAAAAAAGAAATAAGATTTTTTAATACTTTTTAAACCCTTCGACCCGACTTCTGCATGATTAAAATTTAACTATGAAAAGCAGTTTAATTTAGTGTTGACATACTAAAAGAAGTGTACTATGAGTTGAAAGTTTTTCACTTTTCCCGTTTCCTGGAAATCTCCTGTGACAATATGTCTCAATCATATAGTCGACTGAGAGTAAAACATCTGTAAAACTCTCTTTCCTGCCATAAGATTAGCATATAAGGGAAACAACTTTACAGCTTCGCAACAGTAATCTTGTTACGAAGACAACAAAAACATTAGTCCGCCATTTGCAATCTGAGAGTGTTTCCGAATTTCTTTAATTATATAATTTTACTCCCCAATTCCTTAAGAACACTGATAAACGAAGATTTATTTACCAACTAGTCGCCTTCGGCAACCAGATTGTTCGCCGAGAATATAATTTCAATTGAATCTCTTATGCATAATTTGATTTTCATGGTTCTCTTAACAAATCAGTTTTAAATTTCAAATTGTGATGGACATTTAACCCATGTTCTTTCAGTGGCCTTGCATCTGTTCTGTTCGTTGTCTGTAAAGGGGCAACTAGTGCAGCCAAGTAGCTGGCGGATTTTGCCAATATGATGCCACAGGCGTAAAATTGCTTTGAGGCCCCCCTCCTCTATCCACTGTCACAAATTCGCCGTTGGCTTAGAACTCCGATGTACGTCGAATAGGTTTTGAGGCCCCCTTGATTCTCGAGGCACTAGGCGGGCGCCTCTAACGCCTGTGCGAAAAACCGCCACTGCATGTAACATTTAATTACACCCTATCGGCGCCAACTTCACTTTCTTATTCCTCATGCAAAATATGCATTCGATTTCAACATTGAAATGGCGAGGCACATTTTATGTCCAGCAACGTGTTAGCTGGATTAAAACAAGCTGATAAAAAGAATTAAAGCATAACATTAAATATTAAGATATTATCGTAGCTTTCAACAATGGAAGTGAAAAACGCAATTAGATATTTGTTTAAATAATGAAAACGGTTTGAATTTCATTGCAATAACGAAGAGTATTATTGTAAATTGTGCCTAATAATATTTTTAAAAAATTATTAAAATTAAAGCAAAAATTGTGCAGCAACTTAATTAATATCATTGGAAATATAATTTTTTGCATTTTCAGATGGTGTGAACAAGATTTTGTGCTGTGATATTTTCGGAAGTTATTAGATTATCAAATATAGATAACGGAAATGAATTTTAAAATTCTCTCTACAAGACGTTTAAATAGTTCCAATAACAATTGAAAAATGAAACTAAGGCATCTAAAAACTGTGACAAACCACACCAAAGATAGGTGCACGCTCACCATCAGTAACAACATCCCTAGCGTATAGTTTGAACTGTGATAAATCAGTTATTAAGAAAGACGATCCAGTAAACATGTACCCGAACCTCCGAAACTAAAATTTTGTTAATGATCTGCTAATAGCCCAAATGTTTACTTCTTTTAAGTGTTCTATATTTGTTATTGACTATGTAATGTTAATGTAACAATTTTAAATGAGCTAGATGGTGTCATAAAACTGAATTTAAGAAACTATACATATCTAAGCTATTAGTTCTAAAACTGTAGGTCGTTACACCAGTTGGGGTTAAAAATTCCTTCGTCGCCAATACTTTGACAGAGCCTAATGCATTCCGATATCTGTCGCATACATTTTGGAGAAAATTAGTCTACTTCGGAATCCATGAATAAAATTTACTGAATAACTACTTTAATTAATTTCCTCTCATTCTTTATCAATTGTTAATTAATTAATACATTTTAACTCTGGACTACGTTCCTCCCATTGGGGTCTCAGGAAGGATTTGATTCAAAAGCCAAAACGCCACAGAATGTTGTATGGGAGATCATCTATATCTCGGTAACTACATATGTTAAAAACATTACTAATGTATTATTTTAGAGATAAAGGGTAACAACAGAAGTTACAAAACATATTTGAAAATCGGAAAAGAGTCACGCGAGTAAAGTAGTCCTACGCCTTTAACATCAGCGACTGTTTGAAAAAGACAGCCTCCCGTATTTTGCACTTGCTTTCCAGTTTTTAGGGCTCGACAAAATGTTTCGAATGTAAATGAGACCGGGAAAGTTTTGTCCATTCGAAAATGGGTCGCGAGAGAAAAGATTAGGGGGCTCCGATCTGAATAGTCTTATTTTAAATTGTCTTCGCGCAAAATCCTCAAACAGGAACCGAAAATGCACAAAAAAGCAAGTTGGGGGAAAAAAAGCAAAAAATATGTAAACACAAATATGAAGAATATGTTAAAGAAATGTAATAATGACGTAAAAACTTGGTTTTACAAATAAGTTAGAAAATAGATCCATAAAAACATCATAACTAAAAGAGAAAGAAGAAAAAAAAATCTGCATTCACTGACACGCGTTTCATTCAAATCTAAGTCACTAAAACAATTCCTGTCTTAGAAACACTTTATTCCCTATGAAATACTACTTCCTCCCCCTCTCTCCCGATAGGTTGGGAAACCAAAACAGATGGGCGAGTTCCCGGATAATTGTTCCGGACACCCGGACCGAAAGCATTTTGGTCGCGAGGACGTTTGACGAACGGCCTTGCATTAGTCGCGGTCAATTGGCGGAATCTTACGCCTATTGGCCTGCCACTGGTGACGTCACTGACGACACTTCTAAGGACGCAGTCCATCAATAACTTGTGTGGGGGAGGTGGGCATGAGCGGGAAAAGAATTTTTGAATGCGACAATTGGGAAGAAGAAGAAGAAGAAAAGGAATTCTTTCTCATTTTCTTTTTTCGTGATGATGCCAGACGATAAATTGCCAAGGGGATGAATTCCTCCTTTTCTCATTTTTAGGGGGATATCTGTATGGTAATTCCAGTTTTTGGCGGGGGTACTTTGTCTTGGTGAAATGGCGGGAAAAAACAAAGTGAGTGTTCGCTTTTCTATGCATTGTAAAAAGATAGGGGTTATCTGAGCGCGTTGTAGAGAAATTTGATAGCTTACACATTTCTTTATTTTGCTTTTGTCCTTTAAATGCTTTTCTTCATCTTTTTCGGATCGTAGTTTATGGCGCGAATGGGATATTTAATGAAGTTGTAACAATTTTGGTTTCAGGGGTGTGAATGCAGAAAGAAGGGAAATAAAATTTATTGCGAATAAAATTGTTTTCTTTGCCAATTGGAATTCAAGAAATGGTGAATGTTTGTTTTGGTGGGTAAGTTAACATTTAATGAAATTTGTTTTTCATAATTTATGTAGCAATTAATAATTACATTGTTCTTTAAATGCATTCCAATTTTCGAAGAATGTTTAAATGAAATTTCTTGTTTGTTCATGAAACAATAAAATGTTCTGATGTTCTTTTATAAATTAAAATCGTTTCTTAAAGCACATTTTGAAGCTCTCTACCCTGTAAAAATGTCCGATTAAGTTATAAATTTATTGAACTTTTTAAGACTTATCACTTACTACAAAAGGATAAAATTAAATATTTCTCGTAATCAAATTCAATAAAAACTTCCCATATATGATAAAAGTAAATGCCGAATTAAAATAATAGTAAAATCACTGCATAAAATTATCTTTCTGAACAGAATGATACTTTAAAGTTTCCCTTTTTAATATCTGAGTAAATTGTTAACTATTGCATATTATACAGACAACTAACTAATGTTTTAAAACAGCTTTTGTTAAGGAACTTAGCGAACTAATACGATATTGGAACACTTATAATAGTGTAAAATGGATTAAACGGAGTTTTTAACATTTCTGCCAAATGAATTCTCAAAATTCCGCTTTATAATGTACAGTTTTCATAATTTTTTTAATTCTTTGGACATTTACGAAAATGGCGGAATTTATAAAACAGAATAAAAGTTGTTCCAATTCAAGTGTTTCACTATTTGGAAATGATCGGAAGCGGGACACTGGAAATAATTTAGATGACGCCAGAGTCACATGACAAACGCAATTTTGCATGCCACCTAAATATGTAAATAAAAGTTACATTTTATGACACATTATTTATAATTTCTGCAAACTATTTGAGTAGAAAATGCGTTAGTATTCGGATTTTGATTGTATAACAAAGAATAACGTAAATTATAACGTAACCTATTTATAACGTAACTTAAAAAATCGTAAAACATTTCTCAAGACTTCACTTAACAATTATGAGTTCTTCAAAGCATGGAACGTTAAAATTCGAAAGGAAGTTTTTATGCTTACATCATATACTATACTGCGTAATTTTAAGCCTAAAGGGGTTTTTTTTGCACACTTTTGTGTATATTATATAAACTAATAAATGAAAAGTAATCTTACAAATAATATCTGTAAAATTAATTGAGCATTTATAAATTCAAAAAACTTCAATACAATTTAAATTACTAATGTAAACAGAAAACGATATCAAATAAGTTAGATCAAATACAAAGAATAAAAACACGAAAAAATGCAATCAAAGTTCTAATCTAAGAACTAGAATTATATTCTGAAAGAAAATGAGAAGGAAAAAAATTAAGAATTATTATATTCAGCAAATGCATTGTTATTACCTTTAGGAGCAGAATTGTCCCGATTTGGAGTTGATTCAAAATTTGAACGTTATCATGTGAACAAATTCACTCAATTAAATGTTCAGCTTTGAATATGAATCAATTTTTTTACTGTAAAGTATTTTAAAAATGTCGATAACAGACCTAATACATATATAATACAAAGACTTAGATACACAATAATTTGACGTGGAATTGTTGATTACTTTATATTTCAATACTTACAATAAAACAATAATACATGGGACTTTATTATTTGAGGTTGAATTATGGATATGGCTAGGTTATTATTTACAAGTAACAGGACACTCTACGAATAAGAAAGCTCTGAAACGGTTTCTGCGCATGCGTATTAAAATATAATTTCTATGTTCTATTCTTCTATTTACACAAACAATATTATTACGTTAAAGAAAATAGCGAGAATATTAATAATTAATATAGATATTTTATTACCTCTCTAGCTAATTAAGAAAAATAAATATTAAACTTTTAAATTTAACAGTACTAATTTTTTCATATTTTTGATGGCAATGAATTACATCATTTTATTTTTTAATTTTTGAGTTTGCCCTGTTATGTTTTTGATGTGGGTATGGAATCATTTCTTGTTATTTTTGTTGTAAGATTTATGTTAAAATAGAGGCGAATAAAAACTGTCCTCAGGACAATAAACTGCCCTTTCCTACACAAATTTCTAAAGAAATACACGAGAGATAAAAACAGAAGGTAGCTCTCTGTTTAGAGTCGTAGGTCACAAATTATACGGAACAGATTAAAAAAGTTTAGAATGAAAGTAGTTTTTTCTTTAAATCTTTCAATCATTATTAATATTATTAATGATTACACATTACTAATGATTTACAACTAGCAACGCAATTTTTAAATTCTCTAGATTCAATATGCATTCCTCTTGCATTTATGGTTATCAATAAATAAATGGTGTCAAATTATAGATAAATTTCTCACGTTGCGACACATTTTTCATAAAGTAACTTACAAAAGCGACAAAAAGTTACAAATATCACAGAGAATCATCATCACGAAAAATGATTTTTCGAGCGCTATTCTCAAATTCCTGCAACAAAGTCCGCACCGTCTTTGATAATTTGCTGAATGACTAAGTCCCAGCTACAAAATTCATCGCATAGCTCCAAAAATAGTTGAGCAAGGGTAGCCATTAAATCTATCATTGAGTCGCTGATGCAAGTGAAGTCGGCTTTGTGATTAATATGTTTCCTCCGTCACAGTCGCCAGTAGAAGTAGTATCGATTCGGGGAGATTATAATGCAGATGCTATTGACAGAGCCCCGAGCTACAGAAATTCGGTGTTGAGTCTCATTATTATTATAACTTTTATTTCTCAGGTAGTGGCAGCAGCTACGTGATGTCTGGGAATGGGATATCGCTCCTAACGAGAAGTTTCGATTGATTTCCCATAAATCGATTGTCGAATTGATTAATCGAACTGTGTGCGAGAAGGGGGATAATCGATTGGTTGGGGAATGCAATGCCAAGATCAAGATCACCGGAAATGAGACGGTATCAGGCTCAAGAAAAATAACGGCGCTGGCTTTGTTCGCTGTGGAGAGTTAAGGTTCCATAACAATGCGCCGAAGTTGCTTTTCTCTGTGCCTTGTTGATCGTTGTTTTGGTTTTTGGACAGAATGGTGAAAGATGAGTGTGTCTATCGGTGCTCTAGACACACGAAGACGCGTGTCTAGAGCTGTCATGTCGACGCAAACATTTGGAAACAAACTGATGAGCGTATGCGATTATTTTTTAAAATTTTCTCTCATACAAACAATACAAAGAGAAGGTAATGTAATTGCAAAAAAAAGAATCAATGTTGTGATTTTGATAAATTTCTACCTTTTACACCTCCCTGAGTCTGAAAAAAAAATGATAGGAGGCTGTCTTTTTCAAACAGCTGCTGGTGTAAAGGCGTAGAACTACTTTACTCGCGTGACTCTTTTGCTTCTCGGTTTCACCTTGTATTCATATTTTTCATTTTTTGGTAACTTCTGTTGTTATCCTTTATCTCTAAAATAAGTCATTAGTTATGTTTTTAACCTATGTAGTTACCGAGATATAGAGGATCTCCCATACAACGTTTTTTGTGGCGTTTTGGCGTGTGAATCAAATTCCTTCCTGAGACCCCAATGGGAGGAACGTAGTCCTACGTTAAAAAATAATTTTGGAATTATGCATGCCTCTTAGTCCGTCAGTGAAAGCGACAACTCTAAACTTTTGAGTTCACTGCAAAAATGAAACGAACTAGAAGGATGAAATTCGGTATGTTGCACCAAAAATGTCGATCTCCCCATTAGCACAGAATGCCCTACAGTATTCATGGGATACCTTTGCGATGTTGTGGGGAATTCTTAACATCGTCGAGTATCTTGTGCTATTAGAGATCTGCCAAATTTAGGACGAAATGCATTTATGGAAAAACTGTTTGTGAGTCCGTCCGTGCGCATGTGAAGATGATAACATAAAACCGCAACGAGCTAGATAGATGAAATTTGGCACATGGTTCTGTTACTAGAACAGTAGATCTGTATGGCATTTTAGAGCAAATCCATCAAATGGTTGACTGTCCGCCAATCGATCTTTTCGGACGTATATGAACGCCGAAAACAGTAAACAAAGAGCTTGAAAATAAAACCTAAAATTGAAAACAACGATTTATTATTCTAATTCTGAACAGAAAAGAAAAATCTGCAACAGAGTAGTCATCTAAAAGGGCGTACATATATACGCATCGCAGTGGCGGACTGGCCAGGTTGCCAGCTTGCCCGATGGCAAGTGGGCCCCCTTATACATAAGACAGTTCGGGCCCCCAGGATGTGTCGACTAAAGATCATGAAGGCCATATTAAGAAATTCATTGTCTGAGGAGAACTTGGAATTCCTGTATGTTGCTATGAAAAGTAATTTCTAAATGATTTGGATATAGAGTACTCATTAACAGATTTGCGAAGTCATCTAGTGAACTCAAATGTTTTCTGAGTTCCATTAATGAAGTGGATCAAATGTAATACACTTCTGTGCATTTGAGTTGATAATCCTTGACAGTTAGAATTATTCTTTTAAAAAATTTTTAAATTGGTAAATAGTTTGCACTTTATTTTCAGTTTGGTTAAAATATTCGCAATGTAACAATATAGTTCCAAAATTACAGTATGTTACACAACCACCAAAATTATTTAATATTTAATCATAAAATTACATTTATATTTGATATTTATCACTTTCAATAATACGTGTATACTGTATTTAGTAATCTATATATATAATAGAGTTTTAGATTAGGAATAGATTATATTAACTTATTGATTTTAATTTATTATATCTGTAATAAATAATATCAAAAAATATATTTGAGATGGTAACGTAGATGTGATAGGGCCCCCATTTTCTCATGGCAACCACTCTTTTCAGACCCAGTCCGCCACTGCGCATGCGGTACATTTATTTCAAAAGCATCAACGCCACCCTCCATAGAAAGAAACAGCTAACTTGTTACGAAAGGTTAAATAAAAGTTTGATACCTTATTAATTATCGGAAGCAAGTTGATTTCCCGCTACATACTGCGATTCTCACAGGCTAATGTGTTTAATTAGTAGTTTTATAGCGTTGGATCATATTAAACTAATAAAGCTTTGCACGTAAATAAAAACTCGCTTGTCTCAACGCTATTTGAACACGTTTTCAAACTTTGCACTTAATTAGTGATTTAAAAAAACACACAGTCAGAGAATTAAGTGCAGAATTATGATAAAGACGTATTCTGTCTCAATTGACAGAGCTTTTAGTTGGTTTAGAATAAGCAGCAGCAAAACGGACCATTTTACAACTCCAGGAATATCATGTTATATGGGGGGAATGAAAACGTGAGTGGACCCATCTAAACGTCACGACATTGCCAAGTTACTCTGATAACGATGTTCTATAAGTGGAGTCGTGGGTTAGCGAACAACGTATATTTGTTGTAAAGGTGTTTTTACAATAACACTGATCAATCTTTTACTTCGGCTTTAACCTCATTAATATATCACCGAAATATCACCTGTATTTCTAAAGTGAAAAAAAAAACATTTCAGCGAGTAACAATTCGTAGTAAAAGTAAATATATATGTGGGTGTTGGGATGGCAGACAAAGCAAAACCTCTTTCCTTTAAAATATTTAATGATGATTTAAAATAACAGTTAGATGACTAATTAAAATGAAATGATTAACTATGTACAGAAGATCAACACAAAGGAATTATGGCTTCAGGGTTAACATATCTTCTCGTCGTCACAATCGTCTGTTGGAGTAGGATCATTTTTCAACATCGCGTTTCGATGTCAGAGCGTCTACTGACGAGTTCTGGTCGGATCCGCTAGAGGCGCCACTCAATTGGCGGGAATGAAGGGAGCTGCCGTTAGTCTGGCACCACATATATACAGTGAACTAAATACAGCAATTCAAAGCAAACATATTTAAAGTTTCGGAAAATAACGATCCGAACTCTGATAACGATGATCTATAGAGGGAGTCGTGGGTTAGCGAACAATGCATATTTGTTGTATAGGTGTTTTTACAATAACACTGTCAATCTTTTACTTCGGCTTTAAGCTGTAGTTCATTAATATATCAGTGAAATATCACCTGTATCTCTAAAGTGAAAAAAACATTTCGGCGAGTAACAATTCATAGTAAAAGTAAATATATTCACAGTGAACTAAATACAGCAATTGAAAGCAAACAGTATTTAAAGTTTCGGGAAAATGTAATTTACATGTACATTGAAGCAGATATTAACAAATATTTACATAATTTTATAGACATTATATTTAAATTTAAACAGAAAACATCCATTATTTATTACTGTACAGAATTTACTGAATCGTATGTTCTAGAAATATTTATTCGACATCAAACCATTTAAATGATAAAATCTTACTTACTAAATCTAAATATATTTGATAACAGACAGAGTTTCCTAATAACTTATTCTCACACTTCAACACACATGGATCGTGTTATATAATAATGTAATAATTGCAATGCGTTTAAAGCAGCAGCTTAAGATAAACAAAAAAGTTTTTAAAATTCTTTGAAGTTTCCGCTCAAACAGATGCGACTTCAAGCAATACTTTTGCATCGAGAAAGGAGACAGAAATATAATTCTAACGGCATTAGAAAATTCTCTACTCTAAAGACCATTAGTGATTTTAAACAGTAATCGGATCAACAGCTTTAAGCGGAATTTCTAATGCAATAACATATTCCTGGAGAAAATGCAACTGCATTTGAAATAAGCCAAACGACTTTGAAATAATGACTTATAAAATAAGTAACAAAACTTGAGTTAAGCAAACACGAAATCGTTTTCATATTTTTAACAAGATTATGGTGGAAAAAAAACGACACAAATTATGAACAAAGAATTAAAAAAAAAACATAGAGACGAAGCAATAACGAACATTTATGCAGAAAAATTCAGTTTTGCAAAATAAGATAATAATAAATGCTTATATGTCTTTAAAAATAATTGACGAATTTTTTTGAAATTCGAGCCGCTTTTAGAAAGATGAAAGTTGTTAATATTTTTTTTAAGTAGAAGAAAATGAAAGTTCAAGAAATTTCTTGCAACTCTTTTCTATATTTAATTGGAATATTTTCTAATATTATAGCAAACTGAAGGGAAATTTTTAAAAAAATTTACGCTTTAAATAAAGTTTTTAAAAGAAAGCGGAAACTCGCATTTGGTTGACGTGCCAAGGACATTTATTTAAAAACAAATTTTTCCCTTTAAAAATGCTTGTTTTCAGTACACTCTCCATTATCCGTGCTCATTCCGGACACACAAAAAAATTTAAAGAGAAACATTTTCACGCTTATCATGCATGTAAAATCGATGTTGATGTTCGATCGAGAGATTCATTCCGTGAAACTAGTGAGCCGTGACGGCGGAGGCTAAAGAATATATTTTTTCTTCCTCCACGTGCAATCTCTACCAGTTCAACCGCTAATTTTCCGAGAAATGAATCGTCCACTTTCTGCTAGCTCATCCTCGTACGAACACGCTTCTTCCTGACTTCAACTTCTTCGTCTTCTTTCACTTTCGCACGTGTTCCTTTAGTTTTTACCTCTTGTTTATCGTCAGTCAGCAGCGTGAAATTTTGTACTGGTAAAAATGAGTGGTGTGAAACGAAAACGAAACGTTTTAAATGTTAAACAAAAATTAGAAATCCTTCAAAAACTTGATAATGGAGAATCAGCTAGAAATGATGCAGAAGATGCACTAAATGAGGGAAATACAATTCGATATTATTTCTTTTCTGAAGTTGAATGAACTTATGCAATTCCGTTAAATATTTACTGTTATATATTATTCAACTCTATCGTGATAAATTAAATAAAACATACCTTATTAGTTCTATTCCCCAATGAAAGAAGAATTCTTAAAAAATATATGTAATGTACGCCACACTCTTCCCCATGAAATCTGATTAAAATTCTATCTTGGACTGAAAATTCTTTCGTCGTCTATTCAGCTGTACGAGCTGTTTTGAATAGCGTCGCTTTTCAAATGTGTGTAAGCTTCAAATATGCAGAAAACCTTCCCACGTTAACACCATATAGATGCATTAGCATATTTAAATCTTCAGCGATATTTCTTCTGTTTCAAACACCCTGACTGTGATAATAAAGAACAGTTTTAAACGATGATAAAATTCTCAAATGACGCTTAAAAGGTGATTAACAAAACAGTGAATGGGAAGCAGAAGAACGAAGGATATTCAATGAAAAAAAAACACATCCATCATTCTAATCATTGAAACGATAGCTTCCTTAGAAGATGTTTTCTTTGTAATGATTGGGTTTCTTTCCCAAGCCTGGGGAAGTAAATATCTGGTAATGTGGACCACTATCTGAACTAAGCTTTTACATATGTTTAGATCTGGCGTACACATACGATTTGTGTCGGATAAGTCATTAGCGACAAAATTCCCGAGAAGCGATTAGTAGCGTGAGGTGCATTGATAGCTGTTGGGTATTGCACACAGACCTCCCTTGATGCTGTTAAAAAATCAACGGCGGCTTCGCTCAGCATTTTCCCTAGGAAACCGGAAGAGAACCTTATCGACAATAAGGGCTTTGAGTACGTGCGGGAGTGTGTGCGCAGTACCCAACGACTATTAAAGAGATTTCTTCTGTTCAGACATTCTGATTGTGATAATAAAACGCGGTCTTGCTCAGTTAAAATCGGATATGTGAGCAGATTCTTAGAGGGAAATGATCTATTGCGATATTTTTAAAAAATCATTTCGGGGCCTCCTTTAATTCACGTCTTCCCCTCCCCCAAGCTTTCAAACGGACGGATACATAGGAGGACTTCCCATGGACGGATTTCATTCAAAATATGATAGAAATCTATAATTTTAGTACAAAGACCACTTACCAAATTTCATCCTCCTAGTTCATTGCTTTTTCTGAGTTACCTTGTTCACATACAGATAGACAGACATAATTCCTAAATTTTATGTTTTTTCGAAATCAGAATTCATCAGAATCTTGAAGTCGAAATTTTAGACAATTACAATACTTTCTATATTTCGGAAGCAAAAAAGATGTTAGATAGCCAATATATGTAACTACTTTTAATGAGCCACCTTTTCCTTAAGTCAACCACAAACCTCGTGCAGCCATGTTAACAATTTGCTCTCTGCGCACCGGGCAAAACTTCCTGCGCCAGTTAGGAATCACAGGTTCGGGCAAAAGCAAACGGATACCATTTAATTGCCTCGGAATTCGAATTCCGATACCGGAATCCAGATAACTCGATTCTCGCGGGAAAAGGTAGGTTATTAAGGAACCACTAAGTGAAGTAATTACTCCAGTTTAGAGGAACCGAACCATTCGTTTCTGCGTTCTTCTGACAAGTTAAGGGATAGTTTTAACTATTGCTGTACCTTTAACTAGTAGTGATTATAAGAAATACTTTACAATATTTACCAATTTGCAATCAGGTTCGTCTGAAGATAATTTGAGCTTAAGGTATGTTTGTACTATATTTAGCGAAATAATTTATATTATGTTGTAATGGCATATTTTAACTGAGAAGTTTTCAACCATTTAGTGTCCAACTTTCTATATTTAAGATTAACATAGAAAATTAGTATTCCTTCGAAATATTTTTGTTGAATTTCAAATTCCTTCCAATGAGTGAAGGTACTCTATGTCAGCATGGAATTTTCTCCATTCTGGTGCATAAAGAGAATCAATTGGTGAATATTTTTGTCTTGGATACTGTATTGGCTGCTACACTTGTGAGTCAAATTTGTTGGTAAATTGTGTTGAACAACAGACATAATTCCAAAACTGGATTTTTCTGATTCAAAGGGTTCTGCGAAGCGAAGATTCATCAAAAACTCATGGTTGAATTTTTTAACGACTACAATACATTCCAGATTAGTATAGAAAATACTTCTCATAGAAGAGAGTAAAAGAAATAATTCCTGTTCTAGAACTAGACACTCGTTTATAACTTTATCTGTTGTCCCATTTACACCTTATCTGTAGTTCATTTTTAAAAAAATATTTATAAGATATATAAAAAATTATGATAGCAAAAACTTTAACAAATTAAGTGATAGCGATAATGTAAGATAATTAATCAGTCACCAAAAATATATTTAAAAACTGTTTAATACTTATCAATGAATAAGAGAAGGAAGATAAATTTGTTCTTTTTTTCTGTTCTATCAACTGAACCGTCTTATCTGAAAAAAAAAGAGTGGGAATATGTTTTCCTCCTGAAACAAGTGAAAAAAGTCCAAAATGTATTATTTTGCCTTATTTGGTCGTTTTTATCTTTCTAAATACACAGAAAAGTGACAAAAAATCGTTTGCAGTGTTATTAAACAATCTGACTGTTAATTTATTTTTCATTTAAGAAAGACTTCGTTTTTTCTTTCTTTACTTTTTAAAACGACAGAATTCGAAAATCAGATTTATCTATCTAGATACTATTCGGCAACGGATTCCGAGACTACCACTTTTGGACGATTTTACACCGGAAAGGGGGTGTCAGGCAATGAGTCATATGAGCGCATTTCCGGAGTTCTTTGTTAGATCACGCTCAGTAAAATGTAAACTTCACCCTTCCATTCTTCACCTTCCACCTATTTTGATGAAAATAACTCCGCCCGGCGCATGCGCAAAAGCGCGGAGGGTTTCCGAATCCGTTGCTAAACAATATGTCAGATTATTCTTCAGAGCAAAAGATAATAATTTCATGATCACGTGATAAAAGTCAAATGCGCCGCACCAATTTAATTTTGGAATCCATTTCACACATTTTAGGATGGAAAAGGACATAACGTAAGTGAAGACAATTGCACCGTTATTTCTTAGATGACATGCGCAGTTACGTTTGCCACGCGCCATAATTTTTCCAAATTAAATTCTGATGCATGAGTTGAAAAGAAATAAAAAAAAATCTGCGTTTTAAAATTAATTGAAAAATTATTTTTTAAAAACCTACTGCACATTTATTTAAATATTTATCTAACTTAATTGATACAAAAATATAAATGTTTTAGATTAAAAGCAATTCCAATAGAAATTAATTAATTTAAGAACTTAAGAAATTCAACTTAAGTTAAAGATTTTAATTCTTTTTAATAATAATAATTTATGAGCAAATTATTATGTTTTTCAGAAAGAATTTTCGACTTAAGTCACTTTTCGAATAAATGTTATCTGACAGTATTTTCATTTTTTAAAACATTCCTTCATCGCAAATTTTTTTAATCGTCTGCATATTAACATTCTTTTTTAATCAGCTTTTTTTGTCTTGTTAAGACATTCTATCATTTAGTAATTACTATTTGGATACTTTCCTACAATATTAGGTAAAGTTAGTATCATTATAATTGCTTTAGAAAATTAATATTTAATAATAATGTGTGTTATCAAAAACTGCTATCGACTTGTTCTTTTGTGAATCGAGCTATAATCGTTATTTTACAGCTTTGCAGTTATGATTCTCGCTGAAAGGAAATATGATCTTTATAATTCTTATGAAAAAATTTACTCGGAAAAAATAAACTGGTTAAAACCACATTTTTAATGTCAGATGCTTTATTAAGTTGTTAACAAATTTTAAATTTTATTCAACGATATTTTTAACATTTGAAATATTATCAAATCTTTTGAAAAACATCCGGTCACGTTAAACCTTGGGTCAAGTTAATAGATTTTCAGAATAGGGTTTCTGATTCCTACTGTTGCGATCTCTAATCCCCTAGCTGCCGTTAATCGAATGCATCTGTGTATGATGCTAATACTAAAAAACTCCCATAAACTGCTGTAAATGGTGTTTTGGAAATTGCAATGAGTGATTGGTTCGAAGACGGTGCTCATTATGTGAATTGTTCGTTGTGCGAATTGATTAATTCGACCTGAAGAACCAAAAATGAATTAATAATTTTCGGATTTCTTGTTATAAATATAAAAGAGAAGGTCACTCTCTGATGTATCACCGAAAATCCCAAACCACTGGGACTAGAAATGTGACAGGTGGCCGCTTCTTGGGCAGTAGGTGCACACTAAGAAAGGATTTTTCGAAATTTTAATTAGAATTTTATTTAATTACAAATTACTTTAAATTTTAACGTTTATCCATAATAACTTGGAGCATATTACCGCACAAAAACCATTTTAACACCATCTTAAAATTCAAAAAATTAGCTTTTCTATGATACCAATTTGATTTCCATGCAATCTTTTGTTTAATTTTAATTATTTTTTGAAAGTGTTTTCAAATACAATTTTGAGCAATGCTTTATTTTTATCATCTACAAGTTTTTTTGGAGCATGCGCGGAATTTTTGCATTAAAGCTATAGAGATATGAGAAAATACTTTATCCCGACCAACTAGGTACCAATAATGTGTTACACTGCGGACGAAGTCGCGGGCATCAGCTAGTTTTACGTATAATGACATTACTCTCTATTGCTTGGTTTCTACGGTGAGCACAGTTCTTTACAGTATACTCTTTACAGGCGGCATAATATTATCAGCTTACATTTAAAATAAAATACCTACAAAAATTCAAAGAATAGGAAATTATGAGGAATAGAAGAAGGTTATGTATGAAATTTTCAGAATTTTGTTCCAAAAATTGTAGAAAAGTTCATTCTTCTCACTTTCATTTTCACTTTCTCGTATACGAAGTATACAGAGAGAAAGGATTGTAATCGTCAAAAAAATTCGAACTCGATATTTTGACGAATCTCCACGTTTTAGACCTCCCTGAGTCCGAAAAACACAACTTTAGAATTATGTTTGTCTGTCTGTGTGTCTGTGAACACGATAACTCAAAAACTATTAGAACTACGGGGATGAAATTTGGTATGTGATCTTTACACATAATTTGTAGGTTTCTGTCAAATTTTGGACAAAATCCGTCTGCGGGAAGTCTGTCTGTCTGTCCGCTTTCATGTGAACACTATAACTCAAAAATTTGAATAGCTAGATGGATAACATTTGGTACACAGTTTTATAACCATGAATGTAGGTCCGTATCAAAGTTCAGACCAAATCCGTCGAAGAGTTGATGACATGTCGGACTGTATAATCGCATAATTGTAAAAATTATATCTCCTAAACTCTTTGGCTTAGATAAATAAAAATTGGTATGACGACCAAATTTCGATTCAATCGGTTAAAAAAAGGCGTTCAAATTGCATATTCAATTTTTTAACTTGCGTACTGGAAGCAATCTCTGCGCATGCGCAGGCTATTCAGCGATAGCGAACGAGGTCATTTTCTCTTGTTTTGTTTTCGCTCGCGCACGCCCTCGCATTAGCGGAGGTTGCTAGAGTGTGATAGAAAATCAAAATTGCTAAGTTTAAATACATACGCATCTCTTTGAATTTGATTCTTTACCTAAATATTTTACAATCACTATAATCTACAATGAAAAACCTTCTGATAGTCATTGCATTCTGGGTTACAGTAGGTTCGAATTTTTTATCCACGCAAAGGGAGGGGAAATGGCAAATTTCTGAGAAGTATACGAGAAAGTTTAGGGGAGGCCACTCCCGCTGGTTTTTGTTTTTGTTTCGCTTCTATCTGTTCCCCTGGAGAGTTTGTTGCTGCTGCAGGTAACCCTTTGGCATCCTACTTTCGTCTCCTCATCTCTCCTGCGATGATGATGGCATATGGCAGTATGATGCAGTTTTATACACATCATCGCTTCTTCTTGCGTTTTTTCCTCATCTCTCCTGCGATGATGATGGCATATGGCAGTATGATGCAGTTTTATAGACATTATCGCTTCTTCTTGCGTTTTTTTCTGTGAAATGTGCGTTATCTGAATATATGTTCGTTGTTTAAACAAAAATCTCTCTCGAATGTATTCGTGGTCCGATTTGTACATAGTCCAAACCACTGTTGGTTAATCTATTACCAACTTTGTATTTTCGTGATTAACTTTAGAATGGTAAAAAATCCAATGTAAAATTAAATTAAAAATGCTTTCCGAACTTCGTATTCATTTTTTATTATTTATATTTTAAATAATATTATAAAATATGCGATCTTTTACTGTTCCTGGAAACAAGCAGTATATTTGATACATCGAACCTTTCGTGATTTTTGTTTTGAAAAGGATTAAAGCCAAGATGCCGTTTTGAAACGAATTAAAATTGATAATGTCAAAAACTTCAGAAGAAAGGTGTAATCTTTTCTCATAATTTGAATGGCAATAAGGTTATTTTTTTATGAACATATATGAGTTAGAATTGAAAGACCAAGTTTCTTCTAAGTTTCTGAAATTCAAATTTATTATTTCTTAAAATATTTAAATTTATTACTAGTTAAATTTTTCCAATTTATTTTTCTGAAAAAAGCTTGTTGCAACACATTGTTACAAAACTTTAAGAGAAAACACGCATAAAAAATTTCCAAAATAATTAACCGAATGTTGTACATTATTTGAATAAATTGAAATTAAAGGCATTTTTATATTTTTCAAAACCCAAGAAGCTCATGAAATATTTTTTTAAATATTGGAAGACATGCAGTTTCTGTGAATTCAGCAAAAATAATTGATATTTAGAATTTTCCGAAATACTGATTTGATTTTTTTGAGAAATAGAACAGGAAATAATATTTTACAAGCACCAAGTTTTTCGGTAAAAAAGAAGCATTATTACGCTAGAATACGAAAATTCTGGAAATAAGCACTAATATAATCATGTATTCTATTTTTTCTGCTAAGTTTTCTCACTACGTGCCTAGAACATAAACCAAATACACCGAGTTCCTATCCTTCAGAAAAATCACGTAAACTGAAAGCATGCGAAACAAAAACGATCCTTTTAAAAATTCAGCTAAACAATTTATTAGTAAAAAAAAATGGAGCTGATAATCCTGTCGGAAAAATTAATTTATGAGCTCCGCGATTAATTAAGGAAATGAAGTTTAAAAAAAAGTGGCTCACTTCCCAATCTTATTAAACTCGCACTATTAAGAAATGCCTACACTTTGGAAAAATAAATATAAAATTGCTTTCGAGTTACGATAAAAAACTAATCAAAAAGACAACAATAAATAAATGAAAAAAAATCGTTTGCTCCGGAGTAAATCGTTTGTTAAAATATACACATCAACTGTCTTGCAGAAGCATGATCAAAAACAAAAACAACCCTGCTTCAGCATCATCACCATGACAACCATCAGGAGGAAAACAAGTGGATGGGGAAAGTATCGACTGTGGGCATGGCGCATGTCTCCGTTTTTTCCGCGCCAAAATATCTGTCTTCTGCATAAATGGTAATATTCGGATTTCTTTTAATTTTAAAGTATGAGTTTAAAACTTTTTTAACGGGAAATATTGTTAAAATACTGTTTTTATTGTTTAAGAAGTTATGAAATTTTTTTAAAAAGAATCCGTTTAAAAAATAGCTTTTTCAGAAGACCAAAACTAATCAGCGAAGTAACGACTGCAGCCACTGTGCATGTCCGGAAATTTTTCAGAACTTCGATTTCTACACAAATCATAATATTCTTATTACTTATTACTTACTGTTCTTGCTTATTAATCCATGTTCAAAACTGACGTGTGTTTTAATTAATATTATTTGAATATTATGTTTTCTTTAAAGGTAGATATATAATAACCAAAATAAATAAATACTGTTATTTTTTTTAAAAATAAAATTTATGTATATAAACGCTGCTACTGCTATATAAATGCTATATATACCTTTCGAAGGCTACATGGTTTTATGAAAATATTTTGAAGGTTTTCTTTAAACTGGAAAGGAGATCAAATATACAAGATGCAATTAATATTTTTGTAAAAGGCGTGGTTGTACGTAGAAGGTTTAGAACAGAGATGGCGAACCTTCTTCAGAAGAGGATCAAATTTTGTTCATTATTTTTTTAATAATAGCCCATGGGTCACTAAGTCAGTAGCGTCACATGGTGAAAAGGGTACCAAAAATTTGAAAACACCGAAAATTTGTTAACAGAAAAGCTTGACAGTTGACCCTTTTTTTGTTCTCACTTTTAAAATCCTCTAAAAAGATTTACGTTTCTTTTTTTGTTTTACAACTTTTACTTTTGCAAGCGAAGAGCAAAAAATAAAGGCCGACTTCAAAAAAATTAATATCCAAGGGGCGTCACACTGAATTACTGCACGAGGTGACACCATGACAGTGGCGCTTCTGCACTGAGTAGTATCCGAAGTAACAAGGAATGAAGAAAAGTGCATATATATTATGAAATAATATTTATTAATAAACTTAGTACAAACTCTTGACACGAAAATGCGCGCCAAGTTGATGATCAACTGTCACACCGGTGTGATGCGATAGAAAAATTAGCCAACGTCCACTTAGAAGTATTTTTTTGTAAATTTGTCATTAGATATTTATACTTTAATTTTTTAACATTTCCGATTATCTGTTCTGTTTTATTTTAGATAAAAAATAAGTTTATAAAAATGAACGCGGGGGTCATTTAAAAATCCTCCGTGGGGCAGTGTCTGACACGCAGGTCATAGGGCCGCGACCACTGACTTAGAACAATACAAGTGCAAGCTTATTGGTTTACTTTAGCACGTGGTTTTCATCTAGTCTACTATACTAGTCTGAGATGGCCCACGTCGGTTATTTAGGCAATGAATGCGCAGACCAATTAGCCAAAGAAGCCATCACGAAAGGCGACCCTTTCTTTCTCCCTAAGCCACTTACCTACCTGAAATCTGAGATAAGGTCAGCTGCTTTAAGCATCTGGCAAGACAACTGGGATGACGGAGAAACTGGCGCAGTACACACGATATAGTGCCTAGGGTCTCAAACAAGCCAGTAGGATGGAATAGAGAAGAGATAATGTTCGTTACAGGACACGGGCCCTTCCCTTCATACCTTGAATCTTCGAACACGTGACAACTGCTCGTGCGGAGTAAAAGGAGATCCAATACACTATGCCACAAAATGTCGGTTTATCCTCTCCTGGCATTTCCAAACTCCTAAAGTGTCACTTAAATGACAGTGTTTGAAAAACATTCTCACGAATGACTTATCAAGAACCCGACTTCGACTCCTAATGCGCTTCATATGTGACGAGAACAATCTCATTATAGAAGATAATCATTGAGCACGCATCCAGGCAGACTGACACACACTTCCGGCTACTTACGTATTAACGCCACCGAGGCTACAGATTGGCGGCAATGCGCCAATAAAGAGCAATCTTGTTTACAAAAACCGCCAAATTGGCGTTAATACGTAAATACAAAAACCGCCAAATCTGTAGCTGCGGTGGCGTTGGCGGCACTTAAAAACCGCCAAATTGGCGTTAATACGTAAGTACAAAAACCGCCAAATTTGGTGGCACTTAAAAACCGTCAAATCTGTAGCTTCGGTGGCGTTAATACGTAAGTACCCACTTCCGGCTACTTATAGCTCTTCTTTTTCCCCCCTCTAAGTATTTTTATTTTTTTCCATTTTATTTTGTTTTCTATGTTGTTCTGCCCAGTGTATGTTTCTTTTTTCATTATTATTTGTTCTTGTTCCTGTTATTTGTTTTTGTCCTGTCTAAAAAAATAAAATTCACCTCCATCCATCCAAACCGGAAAGGAGACAAATGGCTCTAAACACGGGGATGCAGGTGGTGTAATGTAATGTAATGTAATCTAGTCTACCAAACTATGAAACACATCCTGTGTTGAAATACATATCTTGTGGAAATTTACACATCCTGTGTTGAAATACATATCTTGTGGAAATTTACACATCATGTGTACGTTTACACTAACATTTTTTTTATGTCGAAACTTTTGAATATACATATTTTTATTCCCTTGAGTTCGTATGTTTCTATGGAATTTATCTATATCATGAAATAGAAGTTCTGTTTCTTCAAATTTCAATTAAGGTGCTAAAATCCGTACAGAAAAAAATATTTTTAAGAAATATTATTCTCTCTATCCGAAAACATGGCATACATTTCGAAATCATTTTCTGCCGAAATTATGGAACGTATTGATAAGTAATTATAATATTAGTTAAGTAGAATAAGCTTAATAATGGTATACGTAAACATATTTTAAAATTTAAAGTAATTTCATTTGAAGTGGGATATGGCTTTGCCTAGGACTCCTTGAGAAAGTACTGAAACCCCTGGCATTCGTCCCTCACGACTAAGTTTTTCCTCATTGATATGATAAAACTAATATGAATTTCAATTAATTGCTTCGATTTGTTATTCTTTCTTTGCAATAGAACTCTGCTTTCTTTAAGATTGCAAATTTTGTGTAAATACCGAGGGTGTAATTTTATTTCATACAAGATAGCATTTTCTTACTTAAAATCTCTGACTTGATTTGATTTGATTGGGGGGGGGGGGGGTGGGGGATTTTCAGTAACATAGGCTATTATCCCCTATTCATTCCAAAGTTCTTTTCAATCCGTAATCAAAAAAAGAGATGAAAATTGCCCTCAAAAGACGGGCTAAATATATTGCCGATCTGATTCGGTCAAGAGGAAATAAAAAAATGGTACCCTCCTAGAAAGGCCTCCATATTCTTTTTCCATCTCTGACTTAATCGAGTCCAGATATTTGTTTACTATCCTGAGTGCCGGATGTATTATTGTACGGTTACTGACAGATGCAAATAAGGCTACTTGATAAATAAATTGTTTGCTTATCCGCTATTATTCAATGTTTTTTAAATGTATTTAAAGGGCTTTTTTTCTAGTAGTGGTATAATAAAATAACTTCGCGATTGTGATTGATTTCAGAAAATAAATTCATTTAGCTTATTGGATGACATTAATGTTTTGTTAATTAATTAATAATTAATTATCAGGTCAAGACACTTCGTTATGGTTTGAGATAAGAAGCAGGAAGATCGATGTTTTTTTTCCTCGACAAATTTGCCGAGAATTTACGCCAAGCTTAAAAATTGCATTTAAAAATGGACGAATTTGGTGGGAAGTATACATCCCACGGCTTTAGAAAGAGTTAATGTATATCATATTTTCGAATAGAGGGAGAAAATCATTTTTGTATAAAAATGTCTACAAAATCAGCTTAATACACGCAACTTAGATACCAATACTAAACGCGCTCAACATTCATAAAACGTAGATAAAATTTCACCAAATTTGAATGAAAATTTCAGCAGCCGGTAAATTTTCAGCATATCAACTTAAGCTGTAAAATTATTCTTTTCAAAACAGTTTAAATCTAACCATCTGGCACTCAGGATATTTCAACTACCTGCCACGTGCCAACGAAGTCCAGTATGCTCCGTTGCAAAAAATGGTTGTTCTGCCCTCGACTCTCTCGTACACTTCCAAATAAAGATGCCTCGTATAACATAAGGGCAGAAATGTTGTGGCCGAGTGTTAAGCAGCCAAACGATCTCGATGGGCATCCCAAATTTGCTTAAGGTATCCGAACACGTTCGAAAGTCGATTTTTGACCAAAATTCCTTTTTTTTAAATTTTTGATGTTTTCGATAGTTCATTCATTTACCTTTCTAAAACATATTTACTTTTGTCGGTACGTTAATTAGAAGATGAGATATTAATTGTTTTATAACAAACCGAAAACCGGAAGTGGGCGTTTAATTAGACGAAAGTTGTCATTTAAAGGGACAGAAACCTGTCAGAAATTCTTTTAAACTCCTTTCTTGCAAGCTAATATGATGTCAGTATATTTTTAGGAATTTTTTTTAAAGTTTAGATACTTAATTTGAGCGCGTGGAAAAACTAAAATTTGATTTTTCTCAAAATTAGATTTTATGCATATTTTTCAAACTTATAACATGATAACTCAAGATATTATCATTCGATTGTTCTGAAATTTTGTCAAAACATTCTTCAAATGTTTCTCTAGTGAATGTACTAGAATAATGTATATTCTAACAATATTTTTTTAAATTATGGTCTTTTATTTGAAAAATGACCTAGAAAATTTGCTGAAAATCTTATAATGACTGTTCGATTAGCTCTAACATTTTTATTTATTCAAAGGATGTTAAGATTTAATAATAAGATAATTAAGTACAAGCACTAGTCCATAGTATGTAGTGTATTTTAGTATTAGTTTTATTTGAATTATTACAAAAGTTTGACCTGTAGCATGTTTGAAGTTTTGGGGAATTTCCTCTAAAAAGCAGCAGAAATTCAAGAACTTTGTAAATTTATAATAATTTATACTCAAAAATCATACGCTAATATTAATCTTTATTAAATTCGAATCTAAAAAACATATTTTGGTGTTTCTATTACACAATTTAAGAAAAAAGTGCTCCGAACGTGTTCGGATACCTTAAAATTGTCTTTCCCTTACATTTTCTTCATTTCATAATTTTGATGTTTCCCGGTGAGATAGCTTCAGAAACTATTATGCGACGACTTTTACGCCATCTTATAATTACAAAAATCAATTCAATGACGACAGCTTGATTGCCGTGCTTTTTCTCTGATTTCCTCAATTTTTTAAATATTTTTTTCTTAATGATAGCCACAATAACGTGCGCACAAATAAGTGCACTTAATATCTACACTGGACAGAGTAGCAAAACGCATCATACAAAATGCAATAACACTAACAAATGAGAAATAAAGTTGAATGCTCGCTGAAGGATACCAGGGATATCATATCCGGCGGACGACGTAAATGTATTCCTACGCGTCTTAAGGCCACAGAAGGAACTCCGTTTCGCTTGAAATCCAGAGTTTATTAATACGGAATCTTGTCTATTGGGGTTGGAAACTTCATTCCGCGAAAGCACATTAATTTCGATTACAAAAGGATCATATTCAGTATTGTAACAAAATTGTCTTGTGGGTGTACGTGAATGCAATCCAGTAAACAGAATTTAAAAAATAAATCTCTTTATTTTACAAATATACCAGTAAAAGAAACGCAGCACAAGTATTAAAACAGCACTTATAAAAATTCACAACAGAGATTACCAATAAATCTCAACACAGAGCTCAAAGGCTTCTTGCTAGCTCACCAGCTTGCTTGCTGATCAAATTTCAACTTACTCCTCTTGGCCTGAGAGCTTGCTTTTATAATTTTTCAACAGGAAGTTACTTCATTAGGTAGGAAGTGACGAAATCTCCAGAAAGTTCACGAAGCCAGTAGAAATAGGTTGACAGTTCGAGATCTTTCTAGAAAATTCCTTTGTCGCCAAAATGGTCGCCAAGTTTGTCGCCAAGATTAGCATCTCAGGGAAACAACTTTATAGCTTTGTAACAGTATTATTTATCCGCGCGTTTCTACACCAAATAACTCTTTACACGTTTGTTTGACTTGACTTCTTTCATATTTCTAAAAATGTAATTTCGCAATCAATTTTTTTACTCACTGTATGATGTACTAGAGTTCCGAATTCTTGTACACTTGCGAATTCCCGATGAAAATTAATATTTTAGTATTTTCAAAATCGAATTATCAGTTTTATGAGCTTTAATTAAATTTTGGATTTATATGAGGGGCGCCAACTCGTAGTGACTCTCAGGAAAGAAAATTTATCGGAAGATTTCATAATATTTATACTAATATATTCTGAAATATATTAAAGATTAAAAAATATAAAATGATAAAAAAGTTTCCAAAAAACACGCTTTATTTGTGTATTAGACAGTAGTAAATAATTTTTTTTTATCAAAAATCGAAAAGTCGAAACAAAATCATAAAAACTTTAGGAACTGAAACAATACTATAAAAAATTAAACCACAACGAAAATTACATGAAAGAAAATTCCTACCTATTAATAAAAAATGTATAATACGCTTAAAATTCCAATTTACTTAAGGTATTTCCATCAACATCTCACGATTTTGCGATTTTTTTATCCACATATTTTAGACAAAAGAAGTTATTTACTACTTCTTAGCACACTAAAAAAATATTTTTTCAAAGCTTTTTCACTTCTATTATGTCTTACTACGAACATGAATCTTGAAATGCATGCGGTTACGAAAAATAATCCTCAGCTCATAATGCTCGGTACGCGCATGCACAGAACGCGCATTTACCCAGCTTTTACTCTCCCGATCCCCTCGTCAAGAAGAAGAAGCAAGCGAGGAGGTCGCCTATCGGGCAAGGAAGGAAGGAGATAAAACGAATGGGCGAATAGGAAATCCGAAGCAAGAGCTCCCAAGAAGGAGAAAGAAAAGAAAGAGCCCGAAAGAAAGTCTCAATCCTTTTTGGATGGATAGAAAGATTAAACTGCCCGTGGCGGCGGACATCTTGTGAAAGGTGGGCCTCCCGCCGCGACAATATTTCTCTGCCAATAAATTTGCGATTTTTGCCCGACTTTCTTTCGGATGGCAGGGGTAGTAGTATATGCGTGCACACGGGATGCATACATTCTCGTCGCTTTTCTCACTGGGAAAAAAAAGCAAAGTCACCATTTTATTAATTTTTTTTTCTTATTTTATAAAAAGTCGGATGGAATACGGTTTTTGCTGGAGTCGGATGTTTTGTATTGCGGTAATGTTCATTTTTGAAAAAGGAAGGAAGGTTTTTTTTCTGTGATTATTGCAAAAAATGCGTGGATTTGAGAATGCACAGAAGATCGCCCGCAGCTTGCAATCCTTTCAATGCATTGCAGATTCAATGTAATGGTTAGGAGAAATATTTGACGAACGAGATCTTACTATTTGAAGACGTCAATATTTCAAAGGAGATTTAATTTGTTTAAAAGCTTCTAACCTTTTCCATATGGGTATCGATGCTGTAGCAGGAGAATTCTTTTCGGTTCTTTTTACTTTCTCGTATACGAAAAAAAGAGAAAGTATTGTAATCGTCAAAAAATTCGAACTCGAGGTTTTGACGAATCTCCACGTTTTAAACCTCCCTGATTCCGAAAAACTCAATTTTGGAATTATGTCTGTCTGTGCGTCTGTAAACACGATAACTCGAAAACTATTAGAGCTACGGGGCTGAAATTTGGTATGTGGTCTTTAAACATAATTTGTAGGTTTCTATCAAATTTTGGACAAAATCCGTCCAAGGGAAGTCTGTCTGTCTATCTGTCCACGGTCATGTGAACACTATAACTCAAAACCTTGAATAAAATTTGGTACACAGTTTTATCATCATGAATGTGGTCCGTATAAAATTTAGGCCAAATCCGTCAAAGGGTTGACTGTCTGTCGGCCTGTATAATCGCATACTTGTAAAAATTATATCTCCTAAACCCATTGGCTTAGATAAATAAAAATTGGTATGACGTTTGTTAATATTAATTATAGATCTGTGCTCAAATCTCGTTTCAATCCGTTGAAAAAAAGGTGTCCAATTACATATTTGGTTCAAAATGCACATTGCAACTGTGTGTTGGCGAGCGCTTCGCTTATTTTACTCAAGTTAGCATAGTTGGCATTTGACATTGGCGAAGGAAATTGTAGCTTCGGAAATTATGGCAACCCCCTGAGCCCGAAAGTTCGTTCTGGACATTCTCCAGATGGAAGGTATGGTGAAATCTTGCTTGATAAATGTAGTAAGATTTCGTTCTCAAAAACTTTAAATAAAGTTTTGTACCTCAGCGCGCGTAAAAATTGAGAACTTACGCAATTTTTTTAATTGTTATCATTTTCCTTTTACACATAATCATAAAAATGGGCGCAGGTCATTTTAAAATTATAATGACTCAGAGTTTAGGGAGCAAACGGGACAAATAGTTTAGTTAAGTTAATAGTTAATAAACCTTTTTGGGAAGTATACGAAAAAGTTTAGGGGAGACCACTCCCGCTGGTTTTTATTGAATTCCTCTACTTGTAACAGAAAGACGTGTGCTCATTTCTTTGGCCGAAAACAAACTGTACGAAGCCTTTTACACACAATAGGCATTGACACCATATTTCGGCTTATAGATTAATCTCACGAATGCCTAATTTTCGGTCCAAAACTAATGCCAAAATCTAGGAATTACTCAAAGACATTTAGCCACTTCTGTTTCATTAGGAATCAACTAATCTTCCTTTTATTTTTTATATTTTAGTACATTTATAAAAGCGTGCATTTAAAAACCTTTATTAAGTTTCGCTATTCGCTTTGTAAATGGATCTTTTCAGAGTTGTTATAACCTTGCATTATGAATAATGTAACTATACCCAGTTGCTGGCGCTGGATGAATTGACTCATTTCTAGCTATGGGTATGTAAAATTAATACTCTTGAAGCTTTTAATTTCATTTCAGCAAATACTATTACAGATAAAAGGGCACTTACACATTAAAATTATCTTATTTTAATGCTTTACAAATACCCTTTCCGAAGCACTTATTAAAACCCTCATGCAACATAAACATTGTGTCATTATAATATCAAATCCATTTAATTCGAACAACACTGGCAGGCAAAATCCGCCGCCAAGTGAAAAGTTAAAGAATCTTTTGCATTAGCAGCAGACGACTTTTTCTTTATTTCATTTATGATCAGCATTCATGAATGGCATCACTGAAAATCTCTACATCTGTGCGAAAGTATAATCGCACTACTACAAACGCTATTCCATTCATTTAAAAGCTCTGAATGTCTTCACAAGCTCGCATCCATTAGCGCTCATTAAAGCTTTGCATAAACCGAATTATTCCGCTGAAATAAATGCATTGTCTGCTATTTACAGTTTTCGTTGCTCTCCAAAGCGGGTTTTAATCGTTTCAGATTTAAAATATTCGTTGTCGCACGCCATCTGTTGTACGAGAGAGGCGTATGTTTTGGAGATTCTAATTGTGTGGGGTGTCACTAGAAATGTTCGCTGAATTAACTAGTGTGGAGAATTAAGTGCTCAAGGATGCTGATTGGATATTAATTTGAATGCCGGGATGACTTTTGTAGGATTTGAGTGTTAACAGGCGAAAAGTTAAGCAGATTAAATGCCTTTTATTATTTCGAATGTGACTAATGGAAAGTAAGAATGTAGTAAATCTGTTAACGAGGATGACTGTGGATTGGATACAGCCGAAATTCTAAACATTTTGCTTTCTGGTGAACGAACCCTATACAGAGATAAAATATTGTTACGAACCTGTAATGTAACTTCCCAGCAATATTAGTCTTATGGTTGGAAAGAGACATTTACAGAGCTTTTATTAAATGCTGGATGTACGGAAGCCATTGGCGACAAATTTGGCAACAAAATGTAGATACTGGAAAACATTAGAGTTTTCGCCCTATGTCTATTAAGAACGGAGATATAGAAAATGTACTAGATGATTTTAGGTGACATCACATCCTGTCGGAAGAGATATAAATACCCGAAGGTGCTGGGACTTGAGAACGTCTTTGGAATCTCTCTTTGGAGTCTTGTCCGCAGTACGAGCTGTTAAGCTGATACACGCCAAGCGGCATTATAAGTGTTGTTACTGTTATTATTGTCTGTTTGTTTTGCTAATTTGTGCAAGTGCCGTTTTTCCTGTTTTCTGTGCTTCATGTTTTCTGGATCATTCGAGAATGAAGCGTCACTCTCCATTATCCTGCTTGTTGGACTGTTCTCACCGTATACCCATCGGAAGATTTTTGATTCGAACTCGAATTGTTGATGAAACTCTCCGTTTTAGACCGCCATGAATGCAAGAAAAATTAGTTTTGGAATTCTGTCTGTCTGTGGGCACGAAAACTAAAAACGGAATCAGCTAGACGAAAGAAATTTGGTAAGTTGTCTTTACAACAAAATTGTAGAACTGCACCAAATCGTGGATTAAATTCGCCAAAAATTAGACTTTTTATCTCTCCGTCCGCGTACATATGAATACGATATCTCAAAACACATTGAACTAGAAGAATGGAATTAGACATTTGGAGTTATTATTAGCATTGCAGATCTATATCAATTTTTACACCAAATCCGTCAACTAGAAAATTTTTTGCGCATATAAATACGATAATTTAAAACCGCAAAGCCATGAGCTAGATGGGTGCAATTTGGGATGGAATTATAGATCTCTATCAAAGCTTGATCGTTAAAGCTTTGACTTGTGTTTCGGCCAGCCTATTCATGTGTATGTGATCGCGGTAACTTCAAACCCAGCAAGCTAGATGAACAAACTTTAGTATATGATCTTTATACCATAATTGTAGATTTATGATTAATTTTGAGACGCCCAGGGGTTCTCTGTCTGTCTGTTTCTCTGTCCATATGTAGTTGAACACGATCACTCGAAAAAAAGGTACGAAGTAGATAAATAAAATTTGGCATGTGATCATGACACCCAAATCTTAGATTTGTATGAAATTCTGATCCCTGTCGGTTAAAGGGAAAATATCAAAAATGCATATTCAATTCTTTTCAGTATGTTACGAAGCTAAATTCGACTTCCTCCATTGTAGTAAGTATACAAGAAAGTCGAGGAGAGTGTTGGACATGCAAATAAAATTGCTCGGCCACCGAAACGTAATCTCATTGGTTATTATATTCGAATTAACTACCGGTTATATTCGAATTAATTGCTGTGATTGGTTGTCACACCTTACATATTGTTTGAGAATTTGTGGTTTATTGTTGGCAAGGGCTGCGAGGAAAGCAGTAGAACGTAAATCATGTTTTTATTCCGCTTCTTCATTAAAGTTTTTACGTTATCTCACTGTCTGGTATGTAAATTTTACTAAGGGCACTCACAGTACCGAGGAAGAATACTGCCGCTTATTGAATTTCTTTCACAAACTGATTTCCGTCTTTCCTCGCTATGCCACATTAGGGCCTTTACCCCTCCCTTATGCCACCGATATTGCCTTTTACTCCCGCGGTGCCACTGATGAGGACCTTTTGCATCTTCGCGCCATCGATATTTTAATTTATTGCCGTTTATTTTTTAATTTAATATATTTAATTGCCGTTTATTTTGAATACCTTTTCCTCATAAGGAATTACGTTTAAAGTTCGTTTTGCTACTGTTCTTCTGAAATGAAATGCTGAATTTTACTTTAAAAAAAATAGATTATCAATACTACTATTAAACAATTACCACAGACGTATGAAGATATACGAATTTTATTTTCATCTGTATGGAGAATGCGTCAAAATTATTTACCTTTTCAATAGTTTTTGTAACATCAGATAATGGTAAAAGCAAAATTAAATAATTTATATATTTCGTATTTTATTTGAAACTTCTTGCACAAATACTGCTGAGAAAATTATCTGATGTAGGCCTTACCTCGTTGCGCCACTGAGGCCTTTACCTCGCTATGCCACTGATGAAGGCCTTTTACCCTCTGTTTGGCGCCACTGATGAGGGCCTTTACCCCTGCTGCGTTAACAATTACTGATGAGGGCCTTAATCTTCGCTATGCCACTGATGAGTGGCCTTTTACTCTATGCCACTGATGAGAGCCTTCTTTACTGCTATGCCACTGATGAGGGCCTTTACCTCGCTATGCCACTGATGAAGGCCTTTACCTCGCTATACTTATAGCCTTTTACTCCTCACATGCCACTTGATAGGCCTTAGCCTCTTCTATGCCACGATGAGACTTTGCCTCGGCGTTATGCTAATTGATGGAGGCAGCCTTTCATCTCTCGCTATGCCACTGATGAGGGCCTTTTACTGCTATGCCAATTGATGAGGCTTTACTCCTGCTATGCCACTGACAGGGTCTTTTTACTCTTTCTATGCCACTGATGAGATTTTACCCTTTATGCCACTGATGAGGGCCTTTACCTCGCTATGCTACTGATGAAGGCCTTTACCTTGCTATGCTACTGAGAGGGCCTTTTACCTCATGCTACTGATGAGGGTTTTTTGAATTTCACGCTGGCTGTTCTGGCATGAGGGTATTATTGAAGCAGACATCAGAAAGAATTAGCGCCATGATAGAAAGATTCCGCAACATTCGGCTATTCGATCAATTATGGGAATGAACTGTCCTATTGCTAAGCAGCAAACTGCACAACAAACACAATGAGAACCTTTCTTGCAGGCCCACACCATGGGATTACACAGAAAACTAAATTGTAAGTATTTTGACATCAGTGACAACCTTATTATAGCCACTATCATTGCAATGCGCCATATTTTCGTTAACGAATTTATTAGTAAAATTCCACGTACTTTGTTCGGTTTTAGAAGCTGCCAATTCAAAGTTGTTATTGAACAACTCACTTGAACTGTAGAGATGACGAGAACAACGAATGAGCCCTCAACCAACTTTGCAAATCATCAGGAAGCTGTAATCAAACAAAGGCAATACAAAAAAATCTGAAATCGA
>BGPR01003472.1:0-10663 GCA_013235015.1 Araneus ventricosus
TCTAATACTGATAAAAGATTCTGATCACGAAAACTACTTACTAGTAACCAAATATAAATACATGAAAGATACATGAGTACATAGAAGTATTCTGAAGTTATCATTAGTTTGAAAGAAAAAGTTATTTCCTAGATCAGAAGTGTAATTGTGATAGATTTATACAATTAATAAAGTTCGTGCATTTTAAGCTGGGTTTCCGCTTTGTGCTGTCTTTAGATATGTTAGAAGACTTTTAAAATGAATTACAATATTTGTTTTACAGCCATAAAAATTATTTGAATTAATAAAAAAATATTCAATGTCTTTTAGTTTATATTGCTCTAGATAAATAAAGATTAAAAAAATAAATGGCGAAAAATTATAGATGCCAAGTTATAAGAATTTACTAAAATAATTTTTCCGAAATTCTTTTAATTTATTAAAATAGTCTACCTTCAGACCTGGTGTCCGGTATACCGGACATCAACTTTGAACTGCTCCTATTAATTCAATAATTGACGAAACTGCATGCTGTTTTTTTATTTGATTCTCGATTTTCTTCTGAATATGATCATTGCAAGAATTTTTCGTTTCGGGCATGGAATCATTTCATTTTTTTAGTTTTTTGAAAAAAAATTGAGAAAATCATCGTTCTTCCTAAAATGGAGCTCGATGGTGAATTTTGTTTTTCAAGTAATTTCTTGTTTTTAATCCTTTTTTCACCATTTAAAAGGCTTCTACAATATTTTATTACCCTTTGACAACCATTTTAAAGTGAAATTTGTGTGATTTTGTGTCTTTTTTTATTTGAAATATCCGGTTTTGTCCGGATGCCGGACATGGGGTAACTTCTTTAATTTTTCATCTAGAGGCTTGAAATTTCATTTATGCTTTAATCTTTGCAGTAGTACACAGTACTCCAAAGGACAAAATTCTAACTCAATTATTTCTAAATTCCGACTGAAGGGGTTAATTAAAACA
The DNA here is from genome assembly GCA_013235015.1 of Araneus ventricosus. Classification (NCBI taxonomy): domain Eukaryota; kingdom Metazoa; phylum Arthropoda; class Arachnida; order Araneae; family Araneidae; genus Araneus; species Araneus ventricosus. The sequence continues at coordinate 961 of BGPR01003472.1, forward strand.
TTCTTTAATTCTTTAGAATACTGATTAAATTTGATTTAATAGTATGACTTTTCATTTTATAAATGCTGACGCTGAAAGTCTTTCTTTACTATTCTTTGCATTGTAACTTACGTAATTTTTGAAAAAATATAAAATTACTGGAGTCAATAATGAGTGAAAATTTTATAGCTTATAGAACTTGCCTTGTTAAATATTTTACATCGGGAAGAGTTGCCGAATTTAGCCCGCGCCTAGATTGGACAGGTATCATAACTTAAAGTTCATTAAATATTTGGGTCGTAAAGCAGGAAAATTATGTTGTAAGATGTAAATGGGACGTAAGAATCATATTTAAGAGAAAATGCTACGCGGTTACAATTAGAGAACAAATGTTAAAGTATCATCATTTGAATATATTAACTAAAGTTACTCTGTTTTAACCTGTGTTAACCTTTACTCTGTTTTAAAGTAATCGTCATAACAAGTTACTATATATTTAGAGAGGAAACTTGTTTGGTTACAATTTATTATAATATTTTCATGAAAATAGTTTAAATAAGATTTGAATTATTTTTTTGTTCTCGTCTAAAATTTGCTTAGATTATATCAGAAACAGTTGCCTAAATGGGAGTGTTTAAATCTTTAGGACTATTATCTTGAACTAGAGGAATAGTCCAGGAAGTTATAATTACCAGTCCACGTAAATTGGAAGTGGAACAAGCCGAAGTAAAAGAAAAATAAAAGGACATTAAATACATAAATTGTTCGTTCAAAAAGAAGAAAAACGTCGTTTTGTATCATATATGAGAAAACAAAGAAAGAAGAAAAAGAACTGATATGCTGCGTAAAATATTATACTTGGGTTCATGCATTGTGTACTGCTGTAAATCTGAGATCCAAAAACATTTTCGCTTTAATTATATTTAAAGGAATTGGTGGTTCAATAGGGGAACCAGTAGTCAATATGGGCAATTACTTATCTTAATTGGACCGATGTTACAATCTTTAAAACTATTCTTTTTCCTATTTTAAACTGTATTTCAGAAAAAGTTAATTACATCGTTTAGAATATAAACAAAGAACAACAGAAAAATCTATTTCTTGTTCTTTATTCAAATTGCTTCTCCATCACTGTAAATTAAAATATGTCCAAGTGGTCCAAATTCTCTTCTATGTAACCTTTTACCAGTTTAGAAAATTTTGAAACCTAATTTCGTCTTGAAATTTTTTTCCCGACTTATAATTTAAATATGGAAATGAAGACGTTAATTTTGAAATATAAGAATAAATTAACTAATTACAACTGTTTTATTAATGCTAATCAATGCTATAAACAAAGGCGGTTTTTCTACTTATTAATGATATTAAATCAGACCGAAAGATTATTAGAGATGTTTAAAATATCACTGAAGCATTTCATTACGAGAAGATGTCTGCTATCCGAATTGGCATAGCGACTTGAAGCTTAAGAAACAATGTTCAAGAACATTATATTTAATTTAAAACTAACTTCATGACTAATGTCTAAAATTGTTTCAAATAAATTGAAAAATGTACTGTTACTTGCAAAAAATACAATTAAGATTCTAAAAAGATTCTGTAATTTTCATTTTATGTAAAATTGTAGTTCTTTATCTTATTACTTTTATTTATAGTTTTCTTAGCGCTTTTCTTTAAGAGTAACATGTACATGAAGAATGTTCTCAAATAGCTTTCTTTTGTAATGTTTTTTTTGTCAAATAGTTTCCTTTAATAAATGATATTTCCTTGATAATAATACAGGATTTCAGTCTGATGTTAGTAGAAGTCATTGAGTGAGTGAATGTTTAGGAAGTTTTATATGATTATGTAAAATCGAAGCAATTTGTGCTTTAATAATTTCTATTCTGCTGTTATTTTTAAATATTCTAAACGAATTTGCGTAGAAATCAGACAGCTTAAACATAATTTTTCCACAGTTTTTTGCGCTCTTGTAACTTGTAATGAAATGCATGTGAGCGATCATAAAGAGTTTTAAAGTTTTGCTAGTAACCATGGCAACTCCAGAACACGTCATGTGATCATAAACAAACATAATCTACAGATAAACGTGCTTAAACATGTTAACAATCTCGAGAAAAACACATTTTATCGCTGTAAAACAGTCAATGCCCTGAGATAAACCGTAATTCGAATTAATCAATTAAGGCCGACACCATTTTAAGGAATACAAGTGAGCCATTTCCAGCCCATTAACTTTCATCTTTAGAATGTCACCTCAACTAAATTTAAGACAAACGGGTGGAATGGGCGTTTCTCAAATTTAATTTTATTAAAGAGACTTACTTTATTCCAAATGGACTTTACAGGAGCAGATTGAACGTTTCAGTAATTTTATTAAAGAGACTTACTTTATTCCAAATGGACTTTACAGTACTAACGCCGTGAATTAAACTGCGTCACCAACGTTCATTTTAAACGTTATCTAACTCCTGTCATAAAGTTCTTAACAGACTCCTGTCATAAAGTTCTTAACAGACTCCTGTCATAAAGTTCTTAACAGACGATGAGCAATTTATTTGGCCAGCGGCGACAAAGAAACTTTAAAAAGTTCTTTAGCCTTTCAGCTTTCTGTTTGTAAGTGTGAAGGCGGCACTAGGGGAATCCTGTAGTAAAAATTTCATTGTCTTGGGGCCAGCTAATTATATACCCTAGTTTCGTGAAGGCATTCTCCTGGGCATTGACCCCCTTTAGACTCGAAAGCGACAGCGTAGGTGGAAGTAAGGGGATATTTAACGACGTCTTCTTGCGGGAATCGCCTCATTAGCATACGTCGAAAGAGGGGGAGTTAGGCTAAATTGTGGAACGGCTGATACGCCTGCGTTCTTTCATGAATCTCATCTCCAGCCCTTTCTTCCCATTTTTCTCCTTTTCTTCTCCCTGACTATCTTAGTCCAAACAAGCACATAAATGTCTCTTCTTATATGTAAGATAAAGGAGGTCTTTTTCCGGAAAAAAGATAGGTTCTGAAGTTTTTCGAAATATGATGTAAATTGTTGTTGACTGTTAACCTGCTTTTAGAAATTCAGATATGCTTTTAAATGAGGGCGCTATTTTCCTTTGCCCGAAAAACAGGCAAAATATTATGCATATGTAAATCGGCTCGTGTTTACTCAGGCGTATAAATACCTCTTTCGCAGTTACATAAGCTATTTTTAGATATGGTGTTATTTTACGCTTATATATAACCAGTAACCAGTAAATAAATACATTTAACGCTTAAATATAACCAAGAACTTTAAAACCATTGAAACATCTTTAAAGTTCCAGGTAAACACTTTTCAATTAACAGTTGATAATAAAAGATAACACATAAACAATTTTTAAAAAAACAATATATACATTTCCACCTTATTTTTCCATCTCAAAAATTTCAACAAATTTTTTTCTTAATGCTATTTAAAATCAAAAGTGGTCGTGTTTTGTTATGAACAAATGATATAAATATCGATAGATTTCAGATTACATTTAAAATAGTAAATGCCTTGATTGGGCACCACCGACGCGTCAATTCAGATCTTCTAAAATAATCATGGCAAGGCATAAAATAAATAAATAAAATTAATTCCCAAAAATTGCTCAACCAAAGAGCATTTAAGTTATTTTAATTGAATACTTTGGTACTTTTAACAAAACAAGCATTTTAGCAATGCTATAAAGGAGAAAAAAAAATGGAAAATTAGGATGTCTAGATAAGTCTTTAACTATCAATTGTTCTTTAACACTTAACTTAATATTAACATATTCCTCTCCTCCCTCCAAAAGTGACAAAAAAACTGCGTAAGTTATTAATGAGCAAAAATGCTTTATGTATATTTGTGTGAATATGTGTGTGATGATAAATTCTTGATGAATGAAGGGTTTTTTAGCTGTTGGAAATGAGTATTCAGTATACCCTCTTAAAGAATGAATAAATTTTGTCGGAAACTTCTTATTTTTTTTTACGGTGGCTCATTGAAGAATTCGTGATTATTACCAGTGCTTTACTTTTTACTTTATCATTTACAAAGAATACAAAGAGAAAGTATTGCAATCATCAGAACATTTGACCTGGAGATATTGATGAATCTCCAGGTTTTAGAGCTTCCTGACCCCCCAAAAATCATTTCTAAAAACCATTTCTCTTTGTCTGTCTGTGCGCATGTTAAGTCAAAAGCAGATAGTCAAAGTCAATTTTCTATATACCCATCGCAACGAAATTGCAGATCTGTATTAGACAAAATTCTTAAAAGGTCTGTTTGTCTGTTCGTGTGCATGTGAACACAATAACTCAAAAACGTAACGATATACATGAGTGATATTGGACATGTGGTTTTTATCAACATAATTTGTAGGTATATCTAAAAATTTGGACTAACTGTGTCAGCGGGTTGACTATCTGTTGGCTTGTAGATTTATATGTATGCGACAGATGTAACTCAGAAATGTAGCACTCTAGATAGATTAAATATGGTACGCGTTCTTGACACCAAAGTTGTAGATTTGTATCAAATTGTGTATCCAGTCTCTCAGAAGGAAGAAGTCGAAAATTAATACTCGATTCTTTTCACTATATGACGAAGCTAAACACAAAACTCACTACATTGTGTGAAACGAGGTAGAAAAACATCGATAGATAGACACCAGAATGTCGGGAGAAAACACTCTCTGCTGGGTTTCAAGTACAGGAGGACAGAAATACTTGATCCTGGATATTCATTAATTACAAATTGGATTGGATGATCGTCGTGAGAGGCTGGGACGAATGGCCTGCGGTTCTTTGTAAAAGTTTTCTTCATTAAGAAAGCGTAGAATTATTTTGATTGTCGACGGAAATAACGATGGCGAGAGCTTACTGCAGCACACCTGATTTACCTTACTCTATACGGTCGCGAGTTATTTTAAAAAGAATTGTTGGACTATGGACAAACATTTGCGATACAGAAATTAAGCTGGCAAAATACAAAGGGCTGTCTTGTAAAAAGGTAGCAACTATAATTTAGAATTATTACACTGATAACGGGATCGATTAAAGTGTAATTGTCAGTGTAGCAGATTTTGTTAGTGTTGAAGTTTGACGCTTATTCCGGCAAATGGAGATTGCAATCTGCACTGTCATTTCATTAGATATCAAAATCTCTTTGGCAATCCTTCACAGAAACACGGATGTCTTTTCCGATTCAGTGGCGAATTCATACTGTTGAAATGTTTCATTTTACATTCCCCCTGAGCTTCTCTTTCAGCAAGATGAACAAGCAACCTACTTCCATACAACCACCTGCAATTTGATTGGATTGGTAACTGAAATATATTCTTTAGCAAGGTTGCTGCCATTCTTCTTTATTCTCATTTTTCTTTTCTTTCTTAAGACGTCATCATCGACCGTAATGCGACGAAAAGGTTGAAATATTATTTTAAAAAAATCTATATTCAGCTTGTCACAATTAATCTTATTTTTCCAAATTTTCTTACTTTGACAACTATCTTGATCCCATAAAGGATAATTGTAAATATTTGTCAGAATTCATCATGCTTGAGCTGCAATTGAAAATAAATAATGAAAAAAGCGCAGAACAGAAATATTTGCTCTTAAAGAATTTTTTTTTTGCAATCGAAAATTCACAATTTCTCTTTTGGCTCACTTCGTTAACGATAATAAAAATATTTGAAATTCTTCTTTCAGAATAATCACGACAGTCACTTGATATTCAGTACATTTTTTGTGTTGTGTTAAGGTCGTGATAATGTCTTAAGAATATTTATTCGAAGGCTAAATATTTTTCCATCATCACTACAGTTACGAAATTTTCTTTTACTGAAATTTTTATATTAACTACCAGAGTCATATGTGTAGCGCGAAAGTTTGGAAAGGGGGTGCCGTGTTAGCGTCGTCCTCTTTATCTGATAAAGGTTCAAAATTACGAGGTCCGCCTCAATAATGTCGCCATGTAGACTCAAAACGGTACGTTTATTTAACTAAACTAAACTAATCAAAAATCAAATAGAGCATCAGTGTTAACATTGGAGCAGATACTTCAGCAATTTGAATCGAATACATACTCATCCATACAATTCATTGAGTACATAGACATAAAGGCTACGTGTATAAGAAATAATTTATTTTAAAGCAATAGAATATATATTTATAAATTCTTTTCAAAAAATAAGCAAAGATTTTTGTTGTACAATTTCGGGTATATATATATATATATATATATTGCAGTTTCCTGTGCCTTTATCTAGAAGTACATGTTTTGAAGATACGCTCAAACTTTCCAAAGTTTGTTTACTTCAATTACCAGGTGTAATAGACTTGGGAAAAACGAATTGGTTTTCCTGGGTTTCCGTTTTCTATTTTTCTTGTTTTAGTGCAAGAAGCGAAGGAGAAAAATAGAAACCTATTAGCTACAATTGTCTTTGTTTTTCTACAGATTTGGACTTGGTATGTCGTATTATAAGGGTTCACGTTTCAATATTATGAAATTAAAAGCTTTAAAAATTTTTTAAAAATATTTTATATAATATATTTTGTTTTTAAATTTTTTAAATTGTTGTTTGTCAATTAAATTTGATTCATTAGAGATCTTCTAAAAGTGAATCTTTTTGTATGGAATTTAAAAACATGTTGTTGAATATTTTACAGAGCGACATACATTTCATCACATAGGTATCCTTAGAATTAATAACAAAAATATTGAGCATACAGATAATCAAATAAAATTAAATTAGAAATAAAAAGAGATTTAAACATTCATTATAAAATTTAAACAATGTTTAAGTATCGAGCAACATGCCGCTGCAAAAACAAAAATATGTCTTTTTAGGAATTTTTATAGAAAGAATTAAATTTAGTAATTTAGCATCTTCCTAGAGTGGTTCTATCTCATAGCCAGGATAATGTCCCATTTTTTGAAGCTATACGAGAGCTGTTAATGTTCCATTTTTTGAAGCTATACGAGAGCTGCTAATGTCTCAGTTTTTGAAGCTATACGAGAGCTGTTAATGTCCCATGTTTTGAAAATACATGAGAGGTATGTCAAAGCGTACATCGTCATTTAGAGCAGTAGTCAAATGTCGAGAATGACATCTGAGGCAGCAATTCTTCTGAAAACTTCCCAACTCCACCAGAGCCTACTTTTGAGCTTTTATCACAGATGTACACAACACTGAACTCAAGACACGTTAAACGTCATCTCTCTGTTGCCAAAATATAATCATTATCAACGTAATCAATCCACATATTAAATAGCCTCTGATAGAAAAGCATAACAATGTTAAAAGCAGAACACAGTGATAAATAAAATAGATATAAACAGAAAGAGGAAAAAAGTGCTATCAAAAAGCGAGTAAAACGATTCGATTTGGACTCTCCATCCCTCTCCCAAAACATTTTATTACAATTTCCATCATGATTTTTTAGATTAGAAAATTTAATTTAACCGCTTAGTTAATATAAATTTTTAAAAATTTTGTGCTTAGCAATTGCATAAGGTGTCCAGAAAGATCGTTCATTAACTTGAAGGTTAGGTAAGGTATACAGGAACAAGTAATTTTTGCAATAAAACTTGGAGTCTCAAAACGAACAACGATCGCTACGGAGGCTTTTGTCAGTCAATTAAGTAAAAGTAAAGAAAAGTTCACCAGATAAAGAGCACAATACGGGCTTAATGGAATACAAATACACAATAGCACAGTTGCATGTATGAAAACATTACAAATCATACACAGTATGACTAATAAGGAGAGAAGATCGTTTACTAACTTTAAGGTTAGGTCAGGTATACAGGAACAAGTCATTTTTGAAATAAAACTTGGAGTCTCAAAGACGAACAACGATCCCTACGGAAGCTCTTTGTCAGTCAATTAAGTAAAAGAAAAGTTCACCAGATAAAGAGCACAACACGGGCTTAATGGAATACAAATACACAATAGCACAGTTGCACGAATGAAAGCATTAAAAATCATACACAGTATGACTGATAATGTAAGAAATTATACTTTGCTGTTATTTTAGTGGAGCGCCTTTGGAAAGAAAACCCCAATATCTTCGGAGTAATTACACTCATTTTGAATTTAAATGAAACGTTTTGAATCGTCTTCTAATGCATGTTCTAATCAAAGTTTATAAATTAAAATTGTGTGCTTTTTGAAATATCTTGAACGATTTCAGAGAAAGGGTATATTTTGAAAATTTTACTTTGAAAATTCAAAATTCAATATTCAAGAAGTTATCAAAAGTACTAAAAGTGGTAAATTTTTAGGTTGCTAAAAGTGGATGTCAAATTATTTTTAAAAATTCAAAATAAGAGAATTATGATGCAACCGTTTTCACTACTTTTCCGTAATCTCATTGGCATTCGAAAAACGAGCTAAATTCACCAATGCTGCAATGCGTTTTCTGAAAACCGCTTATTAAAAAAGTTATCCTCAAAAAAAATTATTACGGTTAAGTAAGAGCTCATTATTTATAGAAAAAAATTCTTTTGTACTATGTTTCGGATATCTTAAAGAAGACAATTCCGTTGAGTTTAATTTGAGGGGATTAATCCGAAGTCAGAATTGTGAGAACACTCTACTCCAAGTTGATCTTAACATTAAAAAAATATAAAAAAAAACGTGTTCTTAAATACTCAAATTGAACGGATCATAACTTAACTTTTTTAACCTGGTGATTTGTTTAAGATATTGTATTTTCGCGATAAATGTGTATTTCTTAATTCATCCTAAAATGTAGTATAACAATTAAAAAATAAAATCGAGTCTATCAATTAAAATGCGATAAGCCATTTTTAAAACTAATTTTGAAAAAATGCATGTTCGCAAATTTTTTTATGAAAATGTAAGATTTATTCATAAATATGCTTTATATAAAAAAACGTCCGTTATTATCTTCTTAATTAACCATGATTAAATTTTAATATTTATTCAAAATTTTTATCCATATTGTCATTAATGGAAACTTAAAAGGACATTTTATTAATTCTTTACAAAAGCACTTTAATTTGTGAAATAAAAGATGAAAATTAATTTTAAGGGACATTTTTACATGGCTATTCGTTAAATGTGAGAAAAAAAATATATTGCAAGCAGAAAATAGCTTGCATGCTTTAAAGTCTCATTTAATCATGATAACATTTTCTTACTTTTAGGTAGAATCCTTATAGGAAGTCTACCTATTGCAGTAGTTCTCATGACACGACTTCCGGAAATTTTCTGCAGATCTTCACCGATATATATATATATTACTTGTTACATATGAACATACAAAAACAAAGTAAACAAGACATATCAAGAAGCAAATCATAAACTAAAAATTCATTAATTAAGCATTATAACCAAATCTAAAGAACTGAAAATACTATAGATTCTGAGAACAAAAGGTAAATTTAAACATTTAGATGTTAACATGTAAAAGAACTCTGTTGCTATTAAAAATATTGAAAAAAGGCAATCCAAGAATATGGAGTTTTCAACAATTAAGTTAGTTGCTTGGCTGTGGACAAGCTTTTGCCAGTTTAAATAAATTTTGCTGTACAAACCATCCCTGTTACTAAAGTTGCTGGAAAAACAGACATGGTAATTTTTACCATAAAATGAAAGAATTTAGAAAGAAAAATCATACACTAACCCTAACAATAAAACATCACTATATGGAAAGTTATATATATATATATATATATATATATATATATATATATATATATAT
>BGPR01003472.1:22611-76097 GCA_013235015.1 Araneus ventricosus
AAGTGAAATTCCCAAGTTAAGCAGAGGAGGGTAATGCCCCCTTTGAAGCAAGAGAGAGAACTATTTTGGGACCATTTCAAATGACGAGGGCAACACCTTCCAACAGTTCCCTTCAAACCGCAACAAAAAATTCGCGACGGGAAGACTCTGCGTGTGGACTTTCGCGGGATCATGCTCCGAGCCAAACTTTACAACCTGCAAATAGGCTCAACAGGTGTGCCACTGCTGCCATCTCATTTTTAATGTTAAATAATATTATCCCATTCTAATCTCGATGGTATATTTATATCACAGGAATTCAAATAAAATTGCTATTTTCTTATAAAAAGGCTTCTTCCTAATGTTTGTTTTCGCTTAATTTTTAAAAGTGACTGAATGAATTCACCAATGATTATAATCCATTCCAGTTTCCATTCAGAACGAAAAGAGTCAGCAGAAAATTTGTATTTTAAGAAACTGATTGCCATCTAGAATTTGCCAGAATGAATAGAAATATTCTTTGAAAACTGACTACACTGAATTTAAGAAAAGGATTCAAAATTATTTTAAAAGGCAGAATTTATGTCATGCATAGCTGTATCAAAAAAAAAAATGCGGTGAATCTACAGCATCTAAAGATCGCATGGATCAATCAATGAATTGATCAGATGGCCAGATTGAAGAAGCAGAAATGTCTACCATTTTGGAGAAAATCCGTCTGCTGAGTCTGAAAATCGGTTTCTTTCTTCATGGTAGCGAAAAAATTAATCAAACGCCAACATGGAAGAGACCATCAGCTGTGTAAAAATGAAATCTAAATTATTGAAAAATTAGCTAATATACATGTTCATATATATAAACATAATTAAAAAAATAATAAGTAGCTATTTTATATAAATAAACATAATTAAAATAAATACACTTTTATGCAAAAAAAAAATAAAACCATACCAGTTAACCCAATTCCTAGATAAAACTGAAGAGATTTAAACTTATACAACAGATTGCGTAAATATTAAGGAACAGAAACTCTTCTCTACTTTACTCTAAAAGCTTATGAAATACGTAACTTGCAAACTGGAAGCAGAATTTCCGCGGATGGAAGCAAGTTTATTTTCTTCTGCATCCTTCGATCTCAGCGCGCTAAAGTGTTTACTATGTACTATTATAGCGTTAAATCATATTATAATAATAAAGTTTTGCATATAAGTAGCAATTCGCTTGGTTTAAAGGGTATTTGAACATATTTGCAAACGTTGCATGTAAATACTGATTTTTAAAAAGTCGGCAGTCAAGGGTTAAATAAATCATGTGATGCTTAAATCATTGACACTTATTTTTAGAAGGGTTTTATAGTTTTTCAGGGATAATCTGCAGATCTAAATTGACATATTCATAAGAGACACGGGAAGGATGCTATGCTAAAGATCTAGATTGAAATGCCTAATAGCATCGTGTATAGCGAGCGCATTGTTGTACTCTTATTAATCCTTAATGTCTTTAATTGTTGTCCACCTTTAACACATCGTTGTTATTAATTTACCAATTTTTATCACAACGCTGTTCAGGATACCTACTTAAGCTGATAATTCTGGTAACTGTCAAGTTTATTTTTTTTATCTTTTTTAGATATCAATTTATTGCAAAAATATCAAGGCAAGATTTAAGTATTCTTCAGTAAGACATTTTAGTTTTGAAATAAAAATAAAAAGTTATTTTGAAAAAGAAAATGAAGCAACAGTTTTTATGTGAGATATCCTATTAAATTTTTCTCGCAATAAAAGAGAAAAATATTTTCTGAAATACGTAGTTGTTGCTTTTTTTAAAACTCATATGAAATGCAGATTTTTGCGCATTTACATTCGAGTAGAATGCTTCAAATATTACTTTTATTTATTCACCCGTTAAGATTGCTCGAGAGGAAAATTAAGGAAAAAGTACATTTTTTAAATATTTAAAGAATATAATACCTACGCAACTGCACCCGAAGCAGATGGGCGAGAAAATCTTCTCATTTTTAACTTTTCGATCCTTTTTCATTCTTTAGAGATTTTAAACTGATGCATAATATAACATTTATGACTTTATACATTATTTCTGCTCACATTTCTTCATATAATGAGCTTATAAGATTTTTACTAAAAGTGATTTTTTTAGCGGAAAAGAAAATCTCATAGAAACTCAATCTAGAAGGTGAGAAATTCTTTAATGTCGCATTCAGTAATGAATAATGTAAAAGGTATTTTGGAATTCACAAAATCTTGAGAGACAATTTCGCAGCACTTCTGACAATTATTTGAATAATAAATCATAGTCTTAATCTTCTGATTACTAAAATGAATTTTTCTTTTGATGAAAAGTATATATATATAAGTTGTTTAAGAATAATGAAAGTTGCAATCTTAAGATAGTTATATAATTTTTTTAAAGCTTGGAATTAAAAAGAAATGACTTTCAACTAAAAATATGTATCAAATATACCGATTATAATTCTTTATTAATAACCTGAATAAGAAAATTGTTCCAGTTTTTTAATATAAATGAGTGACAGTGAAAAATTTGGAAATTCATTATCAAAAGAGTATAAGATAGTATATATTTTTTAGATGAGAAACACAAAGGAGAACATATCAAACCAAATACTCCTATTCCTAAACTCAAGTTCACATATCATAACATTAAAACAGTTTATTGAAATGATCTGAACTTAACCTTAAAAGTATATATATTGCACAAATTCTGCGATTGCACTTAGACCTATCATTCTTTGATGAGGCTTGGTAACATTGCCATACCATTTTCAAAACTCTCTGACAAACATCTAATCAATACCGCAGTAAATTGGAAAATAAACATTTATAATTAAAGAGATAAGACTAGAATTTAATACACCAAGAGTTTTATTTAAAAGAAATTATAATTAACAAATCATAAAATTATTGATTTAAATAAATCTCAATAATTCTTTATAAATAATAAATCATCTTTTTAATATCCATTGCGCCATCTATATTTGAAAAAATGAATACATATTGCAATAACTATTATATTCCAAGAACAATGATAGATAATCTAATTATATAAACCACATAGATATAACTAAGAAATGTTAATTTAGTGAACTTAAAGTTTTCTTATTGATATAGGCATGCAAGAAATTCTTAGGATACTCATACCTTAAAGCACTTTCAATAAATTCTTTAATTCCAGTTTGTCTGTATGTAAATTCTGATAGTAACATATTGTTTCTATGTGCATAATTTAATATAATGCTTTTATATGCATAATGGCTTATTTTGTTATCCCAATATGATAGCTTATTAATATCAAACTCAAATGCATTTCTCTTATCGAAAATATCTGTACAGATGATACCATTTTTAATACTAATTTCAGGATAAAAAAAATCCACAGATGAGTATTGTTATTTGTTCTCAATTAATTTAAATATTCAGGATAAAAAGTATTTTGTAGTTTGATGTCTATATCTTTTACAAAAATTATTAGATCATCTATATACCCATACATAATACAGTATACGTTCGGTTTTACGAATCTCTTTTTAACGAACACTTGTGATTTTACGAACTAGCGAGTGGTCCCGAATACACTCCCATAGACGTAATGTAATTTTTCTTTCGCATTTGCGAACTTTAATATAGGAACGCAGCCAACGCTCAATTAAACTCTCAACAGGTCATTCCAAGAAAGTGTTGTTTAACCCCCCCAAGTTACATCCGTGGTCCGTGTATTGTTCATGGACCGAGGCACTTTTTTGAAGGGAACAGTAACTGTGAAATGATTTCAAGCATAGATAAAATGGAAACATATATTTTCCAAAATGTGATTTTAAAATTTAAAAAAAAAGTGATTATTTCCATTCCTAATTTTTTTTCATGTTTTCATCTATGCATTTTCGTCTAAGTAATACAGTCTATGTTTTCATATGTAATGTTTTCAAAGGATGATAACGTATTTTTCTGGGTAATAAAATAAATTTTTGTGCATAAATTTGCATATATTTCTTGTACACTTAAAAAATACATGAACTTTATTTCATAATAGTAGTAAATATTCTTGAAATACTGCTTCTTCTATGAAGAGGAGGCAGTTGATAAAAATAGATATAAATAATGTACGTATTCATAACATTTTTGGTGCTTTTCTATTTTACGAAATTTCGATTTTACGAACTATTGGAGTATTCCCTACAAGTTCGTAAAAACGAGCGTCGACTGTATAAGAATCTTGTTAATTTTTTTCTTCATAAAAATGGAGGTAAATATTAGCCAATCCATTGCTAGCTGGACTAACTTGTGGTAAACCTTTAATTTCATGGTATAATTTATTATCGAAACAAATATAGTTTTCTTTTAAAACCAGTTCTAAAAGTGTTTTAAATTTTTTAATGCTTATCTCTTTACTTAAACCATAATCTTCATATGTTTGTGTTAAGACTTTAATCATATCTTCAATTTTTATACTATTAAATAAATCCTGAAAATCATATGTATACGCTGAATGGACATTAACATCTTTGGTGCTTTTTATGGTCTCGAAACCATTGTTAATAATTACTGTAATTTTTTAAAATTTTCTATTATCTTTCGCATATGTTTATACCAAATTTTGCCAGGCCTACTTAAGCATGTGTTACTTCCATTAATAGCACCAAATTTATATAAGATTGCCTAAAATTTCAATATGGATATTCTTTTGCCACTTCTAAGTATTTGAAACATACTTTTTCCCCCTTTATAAATTACAGATAAAAAACTTTACAATTCCTTCACACTTTCGATTTCATCTCAATTATTCTGATACATTTCGATTGCTTTGGAATTTTCCATCGAAATTTTTAATAATAAATTTTATTTCAAGTTGAAAATCATTATGAAAATCAGTTTTAATATGGGGTTTATGTTTTATTAAAAAATTATCACCCATAACATCAAACAGTAAAAAAATTAAATCTTTAAAATTTCAATGGAAGACAAGAAGACACAGGACAGTATAAGATCTACGCTATGTTATTGTTTAAGTTTATGTCTTAAAAGGAAATCTTTTTCAAGGTAGAGACAATTTTATTGCGACAAATTCAATTTATACTTTAAGAAAGCTCTAAGTGCAATACGAACTTTTGCCTATACGAAAAACTAATTTTTAGCTTTCAGTCGATTGCTTTTTAAAGGACGGCGAAAACTTTATATTATATTATCGAACTCAATGCATTTAGACGTCATTTGGGGTGGTCACGGTATATGACAATGGTAGAGTTTGTATCATTTTAATTTGTATATCAGAAAAATTTGTCAATTACAATTTTACATGAATTACGTCCATTTCTTGGCATTATAAATTATAAAAATTTACTATTAAGTTGATTATTTGAATTTCTACACCGAAACACTTAAAATAGAATTATTTGAAATAAATACTTTTGTTTCGTAATTCAGTGGAGTTTATGAGCCTGTATGTGGAAGATAAACTCGGTCTTTATTGGCAAGTAATTTGAATGCCAATCTCATTAATATACTAGTAATTCTATGGACAGTAGACCTCTTTTCCTCCAAAGAAATAAAAAAACTAAAATTTTCTCCTCATCGCAGTCGTTAAAAGTTTAGCTAATGTTGTTATTCATTGCGAAGACAGCATCGTTTGCAAGGACACCGGACATCATAATTTGACTCTCGAGGAGGTACCTTCTTTGTCCCTGTATATGCACAATATTACAAAGCTATATTTGCAATCAATGTACAATACTACACACCAATATTGTGAACAACTTTTAATTACAAACAAACACAAAACATTACAAAAAAATGCAGAAGCCAATGTAATAAAATACTTCAGCAATACAATGAAAAGCACGTGAAATATAATTTTTAGAAGATTTTGACTTCCCAAGAAAACAGTGTTTACTCTCATAACCTCAACAGTGGTGAAAGCAGGTGAAAATGGAAGAAGTATCTTGATGAAATAATAAGATTGGTATTTATCTCGACAATATGAAAATTGCCGCGACAAATACGCAAAAAAAACGTTACACGAATATCAGATAACCTTCTTCAAATTTTTATAACATGAACCGTTTGGTAGAATCACTGAAGAATATTTCACGAAAAGTTAAAAACAAGATTAGACGGGACTAAGCAGGACAAAAAATATCAACAAGAAACAATGATTTTATGTTTCTCTCTCTCTTTTTAATGCGAATTATTTATACAAATCTTTGCTTTCATCAGTATTAACAAAGCGACAATGATATATCTGTTTCATCAGTATTCACAAAATTATTATTATATGTCTGCTTTTATCGTATTAATAAAACTACAAATCAATGTTTGCTTTTATCAGTATTTACAAAATTAATATTGCATGTCTTGCCTTTACCAAAATAATTCAAAAGTTTAAATGATGCCAAACTCGCCTTTGACTTGTCAAAACCTTGAAATCAGTAAAACGACCTCCATATCAAAATAATTTTAAAAGTATAGACATCATTTTCTATTGCTGCAAGAAACAATTATGCCAAATTCGAAAGAAATCGAACAGCGCGTTTGGTCGTACTAATGACACTAGTTTCAACATCCCTTTACGGTATTGCTGATAAAGTTACTTGATGTAGTCTACAACGGTGCCTTGCAATTCCTCCTGATCGGCAAAGCTTCTCCATGCCATAAAATTTCTTGAAGCTGGACTATACGGAAGACGTTGCAAGGCCACCCAATTGGACCACCTCTTTTCTTCTCCGGATCGTCATTCAGCTCCATTTGTTCATCTTTAAATTTTTGGCCTCAAATGCAATTCTTCGACTTTTAAAAATCTGATAACTTCACGTACTTCACACTTCGAATACTCTGCGACTACACCCACCATGTTTGTTTTCTTCCCGGAATCTAAATTGAGACTTGAACAAAAAACTCTCCAGACTTTACTAGTACACACATAACGTGGTTATTTATGCATACGGCGCCAATACTGTGCATTCACAGTTTATATAACAAACACCTGCAATTTTTTATACCGGACACCTAAAGTATTATTAAATATACTAAAACTGACGATTAAAAATTTTGTAAAGAGAGGAACTTGAATTTCAGTTTATAGCCCACGGTCGCAATTCTGACCTTTGAAATATTTATTCAAAGAAGTGCAATACAGTAGGACTCAAATTTGTTTGCAAATTCACTATTGCAGTGATAAATCCCACTTGGTCAAGCGTAGAGCTAGCCAAGCACATGTGACAAGGACTCATGAAAAGAGGATGTATGCGATAGCTTCTGTTGATCAAAGCGGCGTTAGACCTCCTAGGTATTATCTATGATAAAAATTGGACTTTAGCTCTAGTATATGGGGTATTTACCTTCTTGGAACATTTTCTGGAGGACTGAGCTATATCTGTGTCTGAGTGGAAGTAAACCATGAAAATCTAAAACTGCTAACCCGACCATAACGAGCAATTCCTTGCTAAACTACATAAAGGTTTATCAGTTTTTGAATACTGATGGTTAACAGCCTAGGCTGAAGATAGAACTCACAACCTTCTTCATTCAATTGATGTTCCTCTGCCATATAATGGATTAACCCGCTGGGCCACTTGCGGGCTAGTTAGTTTGTTATCAAGTGTGTTTTAAATTTGAACTCGGTTGTGCATCTCCAAAATATACGTTCAGACATGTAGCTGTTTTGTCAAAGCAGCACTGAAAAGCATTCCAATATGGCATTTTCCCAAAATTCATTATTTCATTACAAGCAGTATATCGTGCTTTAGATTGTAATTTGTTGTATTTTGGCAAACATACTAGGGGACTGTATGAAATTGGAAATCAAGAATTCATAAAATGAAAGGTAGTTGATTCCCGATTACATATCTGCGTCAATTTGTTAGTTCAATAGTAGAGAACAATTGAGTTGAATGATTCAAACTCGGCGTACGCGATCTTCTCTAAATATATTCCTTGAAGAATATTTTTAAGGAAATAAATTATTTTTCTTCAACTCTCTAAATTGAATGAACCAAGAGTTAAAAGAGAAGATAAACGATTGTAAGTTAATTTAAATCTAAATGCTTTGGAGTCTAAAATGTAACAGATATTTTATAACGTCGAGATTTAAAATAATACAGCTATCAATGCGGATACTATAGCGTAGCATTTTTTTCCACATTAATTTTCTAATTTTTTATGCATAATTAATCTCGTTTTCTTTAATCTGTTAATATGAGTCAGCTCATGTAAAATTAAGGTCTTGTGAAAATATGAGATGAAGTAAAACTTTATTACATAATTTGTTAAAAATTTTTTCTTTTTTTATTGCATTTTTAAAACATTACTTGAACATGCAATAAAAAAAGCAAATTTTTTTTAAAACACAGATTTTTCTATAATTTTTTTCTTTAGCTCTTCTTACGTAATTTTTGTATCGGATTTTTTTACTAAGCAGCAAATGTTATCACAACGTATTGGTAATTTTAAGTTACTGGTATTTTTACTGCTATTCAGGTGGTATAATTTGCATGGTAATGAAGCAATAAACCAATTGAGGGAGGAGTTGAGAAAGGTACCTTGAAAATGCAATCAGAGACCATTTAGAGAAAAAATACACGGATTTTCCATTCTTATTAATCAACAATCTAACCATAAATTATCGAAAAATTAAGGCATACAAATTTGTACCATAGAAACTTTGGATTAAACCTCACACATCATGGTTTTTTTGTATTAATGCTTAGTCTTCGTGGGTCAATTTCGGAATACTGTATATGCGATAATGTGATAATCCACCTGGCTTATTGATTGCCTGTATAGAATGGAGAAGTTTCAAAAGTGCTAAAGGAAACATTTGTAAATTTTGCAAGATTTTGATTATTGATTTTTCTATCAAAAGTATTATTGTCTCTTGCATGAAAAAGTCCCTGCTACGAACGAAAGCAGGTATTTCAAACACTTTTTTCCTTAAACTTAAGGAACCGAAACTGCAACAAGCAGTCAAAAAAGTTGCAACAGACCTACGAAATATCACGGATTCTTGAGCAAAGTGCAGCTCTAAAAATACTTCTGATGTTTGTTGCGAAGAGCAAAAAGAAAACCTCTCCGGCGATTGTCAGTCGTAAAATCCCACTTTTGTCTTCCTGCAAGAAAATATAATAGACTTTCTGAGCAAAATCTAACGTGGAATGGCTCCTGCAGCACCTCACTATCCTTCTCTCTTCTTTTCCTTTTATATGGCACGGATTTTCAATTGGATTTGCTGTCCTATCTGGAGTAAGGCCTTTTCACGCATTTCTTCTCTCGCTGCCGGCCGTAGAGCTGACAGGGAGACCCCTCTGTTTGCAGAAGAAAAATAGAAGCTGTACCTGAAGCAATTGATTGACCCATTTTTCTGATAGAATATTTTTGTTTGCAAGGGTTCCTTTCTGGTAGATGCAGGCTTTCTCGGATAGGTAGTGTGAAAAATCTTTGCGTTATTTCTTCAATTGTGGTGGTACATTGTGAAAGTCACTTCCGAAGCGGTATCATCCCATCTGTTATCTGTTTTAGACCTTAAAATGTATAGAAAAGACTACTTTTTATGGAGATGAAGTCGGAAAATGACAGTGGTGTTTTAAATCTCCAATATAAATCTTCTTTATAGTTACAATGGTATTGGCGCAAGGAGAAGAAAAGAAGTAAAAATAATGTTTGCTTTTAAACGCTTTTACTAAGTTCGAAAAGTTTCATGTTTGTATGTAAGGTTGGAATTTTGTGATCGATTTTTCACTCATTTCTTAATGCACTAGAGTTCTGAAATTTTGTATATTTATTGGGTCTTGATGATAATGCAATATTTTAATAATTTTAGAGCTCTCAATTGTCAATTTTTAAAAAAAAAATTCGCAAAATTATGTTCGCCATTCGGTACGTTTCAGGGGCGCCATATATAGTGTTCACTATTGGCAAAAGCGTTTTTTCAAAAGTTTTTTTTACATATCTCTTGTTTTTTTCTGTAGTCATACACGTTTATCCTCTTCATTTTACCAATCACATCATTTTTTCCCACCATTTCTTTGGAGGAATACATTTTCCGATCGCATTTTGCACATCGCACTTATAAATAAACTTAGCTTTTCTAGGAATTCACATAGTTTTAGTCACGGTTGTATTGAGGTTTTTAAAAAATGTTATTAAAACATGATTCAATAAATCAAACATAGTATTATAGGAAAAATGTGATTTTGCGAAAACGGAATATTTATGTCTAATCTTATAATATTAAGAAAGATGTCTATATTTAAATTACATGGTAAATTTTAGTTTGCTTGTTATTTCTATGTTATATGCATCAATTAAGAGCAATACCGTACATAATGAGAATGGCAAAATATGTTTTTAAAGTTTTCTTAATCCATTGAGCCCCACCGTTTTTCGGGATGGGCCTTGTTGATTGGTAGGAATGTGGGCTCTAGAATCCAAACTGATAATAGTGGTCTGTTAAGATAGACTACGTTGCATGCATTTAGATTCAAATGGCGCTTGAGGTGTTAAATCAAGACGTATACATTCTGACCAAAAATATAATTTTTAATATGCGATTAATTAAATGAGAGTGCATAGCATGTTATTGCCTCGCTTTAAAACATTATTGTTAGGCAAGTGGATATTGCTTCATGCATCTTTTTTAACATAGTAAAAAAAATAAGAATTTGTAGCCTTATATTGCCATCCTTTAAAGCTTTTGCTTATAATGAAGTGCGTGCCTATATAATGTTTAAAATTTAATCTGGAAAAAAGTCAAAGCAGCAATTAATTTATAAGACAAAATTCATATGGAAGCGATAAAGTTTCTCAAATTCCCTTTCCGTTCTTATATTAATTGCAAAAACAATAAATGTCATCTAATTTTCGAAATTAAAATCGTGCATCAAGCCATTAAAATAAATGTGAAGTGTAATTGAAAAATAATCGAGTAGTAATGTCAGTTTCCCTAGCTAAATAAGAATTATCACTTAAGGTTGTACCTCAAATATGGGGATGAGAACC
Organism: Araneus ventricosus; assembly: GCA_013235015.1. Taxonomy (NCBI): domain Eukaryota; kingdom Metazoa; phylum Arthropoda; class Arachnida; order Araneae; family Araneidae; genus Araneus; species Araneus ventricosus. The sequence continues at coordinate 33,612 of BGPR01003472.1, forward strand.
TGCCATATAAATCTCGCTTCCCGATGACATATAGTAAAGTTGGTGTGACTCTTCAGGCCCATCTTCAATGACTGGTGCCGGAGAAGAGGGGAGGGGGATCGTCGCATGAGCATCTTGTTATGGGGGATATTTTTCATCGGCCCCAGTGCCGGTATTTTTGTCGTGGCGGTCGGTCTTTCAGCATGTCCGGGAGGCGGAATTAGGGACGGGATGTTCTTGTGATTAGCTAAAAATGGATAGCAATTTCTGAAAAATCTTTACTTGTCTACAAGTGACTACTAATATTATTTCTTGAATATTCTAGATACTAGAAAATTTTTCCTTTATATGTGAAAGCATGCTATGCAGATAAAAATTGCAGATCCTTGATAGATTAGATATTTATTCTCTTTGAGGAACAAAAAATATTAAAATAAATGCATGGAAATTATTTTTACAAGCACACTTTTATTAGTGCACTAAAAAAGAATATTTTTTAATTTTATGGAAACTTGAAATAAATATTTTTTCAAATTTTCTACCTCCTGGCGTCACTTGTATGGGATAAAAAATTTCTTTAATTAATCGATTGACTGACAATTGAATTAATTTCTGTAAATATTAAAACAGTGTTTTGTCATCGATATCACACAAGTGCACAGAATTTCAAAACTTCCAACAAATAAGGAATGAGTGAAAAAAAGATTAAAAAATGTAATCTTTAGAAAGATGAAACAAGCCAAGCTAAATAAAAGTATGTCATAAGAATTTATTGAAATTCTGTACTTTACTGTATGTTAGAGCTACAGATTCATAATATAGAAATAATAGGTATTGAGTTTTTGTAACCAATATCCTAAAATTCTGAGTTCGAACTGTTTTTGAATACTTTTTTTTAATGATTTCTACAAATCCTTTCAAATAATATCCTAAAGATACCTTTAATGGCGCTTTCCATTGTTTGAATAAAATCGATTTATTCCGCTGTTTCATCAGATTCTTTTGATGACATGTTCCTTTCCTTTCTTAAATATTGATTCAAGCATTCGTTTCCAAATGGTATTAAATCGTTAGTAATCTGCCTTTTGAATGCGAAGTGAGGAAATAAAATTCCATAGTTGTTAATACATGGCTTTGATTTTTTTGCGCTTTTTATCGATGCATTATTAGTTTCTTGTTATGATTTTTTTGCTTAAGTTCATTTTTTTAAATATTATTCTTTGGTTCAACATCATTAAATCAAAGTAAATACATTTCTACTCTTTTTGTTCGAAGTTTTACTTTATTCTTTAACAGATGGCTGGCACTGTCAGATAAAACTTGCAATTATTATTCACCATATATCTTCAAGGAACATGTTTAAACTCAACTAAACTACTTTAGAATTATTTTTGTTTTCCATTTCTGCAGAAAAGTACAAATTTCGGAGATGCAATTCAAATGAAATAAAACTCAATCGAAAAATGTAATTAACATGATTGGTCGACGAAGTTAGAAATTCTATATGCACAATATTGATGTTTTTGTATGTGAGTTTCACCTTAGCCATATAGTCAGGATGGAGGTTATTTTCTTCGATTTTTAAGGCCTGTTTAGATAAAAGTAAACCTTTTGCTCGATCAGGTAAATCGAAATTATTATGCATTCCAATAATTATTATTTCACTTGGTATCAAATACTCTGGTGTCAAATTCTAAACAGGAAAGTGAAAAATGCGGATAACATGAAAACTGCAGCCCCAGTACTACAAGGATCCATGCGGAGTTGAATGCGCCTGACGATAGCAATTCCTTCCAAACCATCAAACGACCGACTCTATATGCATACAAATAGTGGACGTTACCGGCCTGATATTGAGTTCCAAGTATCCGTCGTATTGGTAATCATAGGAAATCTGTCTGTATGCCACATCGGAAATCATATCCGAATTCTCAGGGCACTGTGAGCCAATACTCGAATCTGAAACTCTGCTCGCATGGAATGGTTATAACCGATGCCCCGACTTGAATATCATTCAACATGCTACAAACATGCTTGGGAGGCATCTACATGCACTCTTTGATCTTTTTGGAATCTTTTTGGAATCTTTCCGAGATAAGAGAGCAGTGGCGGCTCGTCATCTCAGAAACAAGCAGTGGTGCAAAGTTTTATAGACCTATGTTGCAGGAAATTTTGTGCTGATTATTTAGTTTTTATGTTATACTAAAAATTGATAGTTTTTGAGTTATAAGAAGAAACCTGGTGAAACATTTTTTTAAAAGTTTTTTGTCTATAACTAAAATTCCAACAAAAATTATTGGTGGCAAACCTCAGAATCGTAATCAGCACCCGTAAAATCACAAAGAAGCAAAAATTTACATCTCCTCCAGAATTGGATTTTAAAAAACGACTTAAAGGCTGAACTACCTAGAAAAGGTGAAAAAGAGGAAGTCGCGCCAAATGAGAGCTGAAAAAAATGCTGGTCAAATGAATTAAATTTCAAGCAGAGAAAGGGTTGCTTTTCTCCCGCTTATAAGCTCTTTGCGTTAATATCGAATCCTAAGGAGGGGCAAAACTTCATGCAGCTCTGTTCTGTGTCTCTATTAATTCTTTATTGATTTTTCGTCTTCTTTTTACATTTTTTATTACTTTTTTGCCATTTTTGTTGATCACTGAATTCTCAAAGTGGAAAAGTAATCAAATTAGAATAAAACGAAAATACAATCTTTTAAAATAATTTCAGGGGGAACTGCAGCTCTGCAGCTCTTATGGACGAGCTGCCACTGTAAGAGAGTGCCTCGCGGATGCCCCAAACCGTCATAAATGATCTTATTCTTAGCATGAATCGAATCTATAGGGAATGTGATAATCACATTGCATTTTGAAAAATATCCACCACAAAACTGTCTTGCCGTCAACAATCATAAATTTGAGTTATCCTTTGATATTGCATCATTCATTGATCATTTTCTTTGTATATTTCTAAACTATTGTATTTTATTCTCCCCCATCATCCGTGAAAACTCCTTTAATTTCAGATAAATAGTTTTCATGTTATTAGCTTTTTTTCTTTCTTTGCTGTTTAACTTTTGGACGCCAGTGTATGATAGGATTAAAACAGATTAAGAAATTTATTAAAAAACTGGAATCAATTGTTTTGTTAATGACATTCAAAAAGAGAGAAGCTTAGTAATTCATTATATAAAAATTAAAAATCTTTAGTGTGGGCTTAAATTGTTAAAAAAATAATAATCACACTTTAAAAACTTATGTACTTTGTGCTTGCTTGAAAACACAAATTTGATATACATTTCTACCGTTATTATAGAAGAATGAAATTGTTACATTTCCTTTTACGTCCCACAGCTTAATATTACAGTTAATTAGAAATATTGCATTTTTATGCATTGTATTAAATATCAAATCAGGCAATGATATTTTTGTCATCAAAGTTAAAAATATTCCTTAATTACTAAAATTGCTTTTATATTCGATTGAAAATATAGCAAGGCAAGAAAATATGCATTAAAAGTAACCCCTAATTAATAATATGCAAAAGTCAGTTTTATTTTAACAATCTGTGATGGTTTATTAAAACAACACTGAAGTTATTAAATAGCTCATTCTCAGAAAAAACTAGAATTTTCTTGATTTATTTTAGTTTGTTTTCCTGAAAATTGCACAGTTTGTTTAATCAGTTTTATGTTTACAATATTCTGTGAATAAGTTTCAGACACTTTAAAAAATCATCATTTTCTTTACTGCTGAAGCTAAAAGGGCTTCCATTTCCTTGAATTCTTAAAATTATCTGCTTGCAAGCTCTTTAAATCATGATATGCGTTAATGACTTTTCCTATAATTAACTTGCACGTAAAGATCACATCAAGCAAGAATCATTGCTTTTTAACGTATTGGGATTAAGCTTAAGTTCCAGTTATTAGAGTTAACATTATTGATACAAGTTTAGGTTAAAAATTCGCACTTATTTGAGAGAAATTACTGCGAATAAAATACATAGTGACTTAACTCTAAGAACACATTTTAAAATATAATGATCAGCAAAAACGTATAAAATCTTTAATTACGTGTTAGTTATTACCTATTTATGGTCAGTAAAAGGAAAATTGGCTGTATAATTTTCATTTAAAACTATTAGCATATAATATACATGAAACTGTTTCGGAAATTATGGAACACTTTTAGTGAAAGTCAGAATTTTAATTTTCAGCATTTGTTATCTGAAGGTTAAAAAAGATATGTTAGCAATATTTTTGCTTTATGGGTATAGAGAAATTGTACTCGTCGAAATACCATCTCGAATTTTTGATTAAATTCTAAATTTTAGGCTTTTGAGTTTCCCTAGAATTATTTTTGGAGTTATATTAGCATTTGCTGGCCTGCCCTTGCGCATGTCAACGCTAAAACTCAAAAGCGAATCTAGTTAGATTGATGAAATTCGGACGTGGTTCTTGCATCATAGTTGTATACTTATACGCCTTTAACGGCATCGTAGATAAATACCTAAGCACATAGTCAGTTTCTTTCACTTTATATAGAACTACGCGAAAAATATTAATATTTACAAAGAGTTTTTTCACCATGCAGGTTAACACAATAAATAATTCAAAGAAAACAAGTGCATTTTTCACTAGCTGATATTCTGGGCGTAAACATGAAAATACTTGATATTAGATATGAAAATACTTGATATTAGATATGAAAATACTTGATATTAGATATGAAAATACTTGACATTAGACATGAAAATACTTGATATTAGACATGAAAATACTTTAATGTCTAATATCTTTAATGTAAAAATTGTTTTCATATTAACTATTATAATACACAAAATCCTTTCATAGTTTGCAACTTAAAAAAATTAAAATCAGTAAGGAGCTAACTAAAAAAAACTACATACTTTGTCTGTAAAGGAAAAACATGCAGTCTTGAACCATAACTTCGAAAATTTATGAAAAATAATCCATTAAATTAATCGTCATGAAAAATTTACTGAAACCTTTCTTATATTTTTCAGTATTTGCGATTAAAGTTTAAAGAAAATCTATTGATTAGTGTGGATTTAAATGTATCAGCTATACAGAACGCTAAAGTTTTGTCTTTCTTGAAAAAAAGTGTAACATCGGGGGATTAAACCTTGAATCTGTAGATTCAGTGTTGAGTGCTGTACTTACCGAGCCATAAGTAAATGCCGGGAAGCCGTTTCTATTTTTTTCCAACATCAAATATGAATTCACCATAGGGTTTGAATTTCTATAGCGTACAAATTATTTTCGCGTTTCACTTTTATTTATATGGATTTTTCATAGTATTTTTGAGCAAAATTCAAAGAAAACTTATTTTGTAGCTGATTCAGTGCTGAAATCTTAATATTTGATGCAATCTCTGCAACAAAATTGATTTACTAAATCATCCAAGAAAAAAGAATTAAGTTGACTAACATTAAAGCAGATTTACTGCTTTCCTGACCAAACAATATGCAAAGAGAAGACAGTTTTTTTTACTTTAAATCTAATTTAGCGACGAGCAGAACGGCTTTCTCGGAACTCAGGCCATATCTAAAAATAATTAAATTGCACTGACGTCGTCACATAGTAATGAGCTTTGGTGTTGTAGACAGTCTACAAAAAACTGTAGTCAATCTGAATTACTCCAGCCTGTGTTTTGGATTACAGTAACTTTTATGACTTCGCAACTGATTGAAGTTAGTTAATTAGAGAACAGCAAATGCCATGCTAAATAAGAATAAATCTTCATTTGAAATTCACAAAAACTGCAGTTGAGCATGCTATAAGATTAATTATAAAAATAATAACGAAACGTCTACTTCGTTTAATTTAGCGAGGCTAATTTTAATTAAATTAAAAGTCCAACTTAATTTGTACTAACACCTATCTTGAGTTTCTTTATTTAAATAAATGGGAAGTTTAACGCAATTTGCCTCTAAACTTATTTTGTGCTATTTAATTTAATTGATTCCATGTTTTCATACCTAGTTCTTTAATACAAATAAAGGTTTTTGTGTAATTCCTTTAGTAAACAATACTGCTTACTAACTTTGATAGTGATGAAGTCTTCTGTCGTGGTTTAAATGTTTCAGGCAATAAATTCTAATTATTTTATATTGTTTATTCTTATTTCATTTTGTTTCGGGGAAAGGCTTTCTTTTAACTTCAATAAGTAGAAAAAAAGGACTTTCAGAAACATAAACAGAACTTTAGAAACATTCATTTAAACATAAACAAAGCAAAGAAGCATGTTGATTCTTGACGGAAAAATAGCATAGTTTATATTTTGATAAAGAAATTTAGGATAAAATTTATATTTATTTATGTATTTGTTTTCGGTTACATTAAAGTTTTGGGAATCGTGAAGCGATATATTCAATATTTTCCCTAAAACACATGTAATAATAATTTTTCTGATTTCAATAAATAATATTATTGTGCAATAATATTATTAATTACAATAATATTTATGAGCAATAATATTATTAATTACAATAATATTATTATGCAATCTACAAATATTGTATTAAGTACACAAATAACACAATTATTTAAATATTTTTATGCTAGAAAATGATTCAAATGATTCAGGATTTCAGAAAAAAAGTGTTGCGTAAGTTTGTTGAAAGAGGATAAAAAAGATAGTAATTTATAAATAAAATTAAACAAAAAAAACATCTAAAAATGGAAAAAAGTACGATATAAGTGATGTTTATCCCTAAAAAATTCAATGACTTGTATTATCGATGAATTTTATATATATTCATTATTTAATGTGTTTATTTACACGACTTTAAATACGCCTATATAATAAAAATTTCTTCTGTCAGACCAAAACAAGAAACCATCGGTTGCACTTCAGCATCTTAAGTAATAAAAACGAGACTTTCAATATCAGATAGGTAAACAATTATATATTTTTTGTTTAATTGTTACCCACCTTAAATATAATAATTACAGCTAATCTTTATGTAGTATTAAAAGTTACTTTTTTTCAGTTATTGATTTGCTGCTTAGTAACGACGACTTTTAATATTATATGAGTACAAAGAGGTTCGTACAGTTTTTGTTCATCTCATTGATTTTTCAACAATACTTGCTGTGTGCACTTATATTAAGCAAAGCTTAGAAGATAAAATTAAAAAAATGAAAACTTTTGCATTCATTTTGTATACTAATTGGGTAATAAAACTTCAGGCACGATATTTATTATAAAATCTCGAAAGGCATAAAATTGTGTAATAAATTTTAACAAAACAAATTATTTTTCTCGGATCAAACCTTCAACCTATATAATCAAACCTTCTCTTAACAAGACTAAAATTGTTTGAATATCTAATAAGCAGAAATTTTACGAATGCCAAATGATTTATGCTGAAAAGTTCACATGAAAACTGAATTCTGCACGATTTTATCATTTATTATTAAGCTGATCCATTTTTTCAATATTTTCAGACATGAGCTTTTTCTTGGCTGCAATGTCAGAAAAAACTACTCAGATTGGAATATAAGTTAATTATTTGATTTTTCCCATAACGGATATTTTGTGATCAGATTAATAATTCTTTTATATTTGATATACACGCACACATTTTAAATACGTTATCCTTTAGTATTTATGGATAAACTTCTAAAAAAAATAAAATTTATTATTTCAGATACGTCCCCACGAAAAATATTCTTTTTTCGGAGATGAAAATCGAATATATTTTCATCTAGAGCAAAGTCTTCCCACACAGAATCTTATTTCCTATCCACTTTTAGGAAATTCAAAATATTTTTCAAAATTGCTTTCGTAAACTTATTGCTCCCCCATATATTTGAAATGAAAACATCCTATAAGAAATTCTTGACAAATAGCGTTAGTCTCCTCCAAACAATCTTTGTAAAGTTTAAATATCTGATGAGGACCTTTATACTTATCCTTGTTTAATTGGAAATATCATTATCATATTTTAATTTTTCAGGCTGTTTGGGTTTAAGTAAAATTTGGGCTCGAATCCGAAAGTTTGTATTAATGAATGAAAATATATGTCCACCACTAGGATCTATTGTAGACAACTGGGTCTATGATACTGCTACTAAAATGCTAAAGATAGTGCTTAAAAAGAATAATAATAAGGTTTTTTTGTTTAACTTTAAGGGAAATCGGTGATTTCAAAAATATTTCTTTCACCATCACGACACCGAAAAAGTCTAAAATTTCACTTTTAAAGAAAATAACTTCTATAGAACTTTTTTTCCGATTTCGGTATTTAAATTTAATATGTATTAAAAAAACTTTCCGGTGTGCTTTCCTTTATATAAATAAAAGAGAAAAATTATTTTTCTGTTTAACATTATCTTAACATCATATTTAAAATTTATTGTTGTACCTGAGATACGTAACTTTTAAACATTGAGGTAGAAAAACTGTAGCTGACATTTAACCTAATATTGGTTTCAACTAATATGCTTATTTAGTAACTACATTTCATTTTATTGTCTTTTGGACAGCTATATTTTTAATATACAGAATAGTAATTCGTTTCTTTTTTAGTGATTTGGTATCATTTTTGATGAAGTATCTGTTTTTATTTGGTTCAATATGCATACATATGCAAATATCATATCCGGCCTTTTGACAGATTTTTAAAATTTGCCAGTATAGAATTATTTAACATTTTTATATATTTTTTATGAAAAACTTTTGATTTATTCATCCAGAATATACATATTTATCGAAAAAGTTAGTGCCCTCTCTTTTTGTTTCATTTATCTTTTCCTAGCTATAGATAATAGAACGGAGAGGCATCCTTTATTGGAATCCATTGTTTTAATATAATTAATTTAAATTTATTTTTCTATTTAATAATTTTGAATAGTGTTTATGATAATATGATTTATTCTTCTCTATTTCGAAATAATCATTAATTTTAAGGGTAATCAGATTGCAGAGAACTGCAATCAATAATAAACTGCTAAAACGACCCCAGTTCGAAAATTCAAGTAAGGAATTTAGTTTATTTTTCTGCGTTTTTGAGAGCAAAAAGAAGTTTTGATCATTTTAATTAATTTAAAACTGTATATTGTATCTTTTCACATCTTTATTTTAGTAATACACTAATTAAAATAATTCTTGATTCATTGTTAGGTAAAGAAAGGTAGATTCCAAAAACTTCTAGAAAGGGAAAACTATAATGTAAAGAATATAAATACTTTGCATTTAAGAAAAATGCATCTAATCACACTTTATCTAGTCATGTGCCTTAACGAAGCTCTAATGATTTAAAGACATTTCTTTCTAGAAGACATTGAATATCTCTAGAAATAATCTTTTTTCATAGGAAACATTGATTTGTTCAGTAATTTCGTCAGTAAGGAATTTTCAACCAAAGTAACCGAACTCCAGCGAAGTCCATTCGACAAAATGAATGTTCCAAGAAAAATAGAAGTTCGATTCATTAATTTTATTGTAACATTTTTATTTTCTTTATAAAACAAATTATTTTTTCACTTTACTAGAAGACATTTATTGAAAAGGGAAGAAGCAATAATTCAATTAAATATAACATATCATAGAATATAGCACCACTTACATGATTACTGATTACCGATATTCTATTATTGCAAAGATAATATTCAGAATTACTTGCTTCAAATGAAGAATGTTGCGCATCTTTGATATTTACAACATTAATTATGCTAGAAGAACAATTCTTTATACATTTATAAGTTTTGCAAAAATTTTAGCAAACATTTTTAATAATTTGAATTATATATTTCTCTTAATTTTTATTCTTTACGAGTAAAAAGCTTTCTTTGAGAACTGTTTATTTTTCGCACACAAATTTTTGAGAAGTCACCTAAGAAATAAAAATTTTGTTTTCATGTTAATTTATAAAAGACTGATCGATCTCTTGTAGGATTTAATATACGAAACACTCGAATAATTTTAAAAATGTTTAAGCTGTATTCAAAAGCAACAAAATTTTAAATTTCACCAGGAAAAGCTCCAACTCCGTTGGGCTTCATGTTCAAAGCATGAGAAAGTATTTATTAATAAGTTTGGTAATTGGAATCGAATTTCTTATCGTAGCACAATGAAATAATGCTGGAAAATGAATTAATAATAATATTTTGTGCCGAAAATTCACAGCTCCATAATTAAGATTGTTTCTGTTTATTTTGAAATTATCTAAATTTTTTATAAAGATAATTTTGCCATGAATTCTAACATATCCTTTTCTGCACATGTCGATAATTTAAAAAATAGGCTTAAGACGAATTCTTAATTAAGATGTTTGAAAAATGTGTAGCTTTTTTTCAAATTAATTATTATTATTTTTTATCTCCATTATAAATTCCAGTGAGAGATTGCATCATTTATTCATCATTTTCGTTTGTGTTATATATGAATTTCGGCACTTTGCTTTGAAGCCTAAAGTTATGATGTTTATTTTAAAATGATTAGTATTTATTATTATGAAAAATAACGCAAATTTATTAATTACATAAAGAATTAATTTGAAAAAGAATTAAATCACATTTTCATTAAGAAGGCCGTAGTGAATTTGAAAATTTCACAAGAGAGATTTTATATATGTTCTAAAAAAAGAAGCCTCATTAGAAAGACTTTTAAGTTATTTTTAGTGTTATATATATTAATTGCAGTGTAACTTAAAAAAAGTTCGTTACAATTGATTTCCGGTTACTTTAGAAGCCGACATATGTATTCCCATTAAGGTTTTCTAATTAGAAAATAAATAATTTTTTGAAACACAGAAACCTTGATATTATTTTATGAGAGCTGTTTAAGGTAATTCAAAAATAAAAGTGAATAATCAAAGGCTGGTATTCAAATTTGGATTTCTGAATTGACGTAAAATGGCCAAGGTTTAAAAATCTGTTTGTAGCATGCTTTCTCTTCCTATGATTTAATTTATTCCTTCCTTTAAAATATGAATTTAGAATTGGATCGTCCATAGAAGTTATTAGTTCAGAATTATCAATGATTTTTTGGAAGCTATAAATAACATAATATTTTTATATTTCTAAAATTCTTAAGTATATTGTAACACATCTGGTTGGTTTCCTGGCTGTTCTAAATATTATTTTATCAGCTTTTCTTAACATTCGTTGGCAAGTAATGTGTATAACACATAACAGATTAATGTTAAATATTCATAAATGTATTATCACTTGTTGTTTGCTATCGATGAAAAGGAAGCATATAAAAATGTTCAGTTAAAAATTAGCTACTTTCTTCCTTCTCATCTTCCTTGCACAATGAAATAAAATACTCTGTTTCATATATCTTAGTATTTAAATTATAGATATAGTTATTAAAAGATTATTAAAATGACAATAAAATATAAAACCAAATAATAAACCAAATCCACACTTTCTCTTAGGTATTATTTTTTACCAACAAAATATTAAAAATTCTTTTTTTCTTTTTTCATACTTCCATAAATTCAGATTTTCTCTTAGGACAGTTCGCAACTTTACAGATCGGACAGTCGCTATAACTCGGGAGTTATTATCAGATCTTCACAAAACTGGTGTCGATGGAAATGTCTCAAGGAGAATATTCCGAATAAACCCGTCTCCTCGAGACATTTCCATGGACAACAGTTTTGCGAAGATGTGATTATAACTCCCCGAGTTATAGCGACTGCCCGATCTATAAAGTGGCGACTGTACCATACTTATGATAATGAGATAACTAGATCATCATCTGCAAACTTTCACAGCTTCCAATTTTCTCAGCAAGCAAAATGTTAAATCTGAGAGATGGAGCGATCAGCATTTTTAGAAATCCCAATGCAATTTATTTTTATCGCTGAAGTACTGGATTTTTATGAATTAAAATAATTTTGAGAAATAATTGCAAAAGCAAATCAGAATAGTGTTCAGACTAACGGCAGTAATATTTTAATAACTGTTTTTTTCTTTGTTCAATATATATATTTCCCGATTAAGGTAAGGCATTCGGTCTCTTTCGTGTAAGTTCAAATGTTAAAACTGGCTCATGGACTAATAGAAAAAGTACACCGGGGTCCAAAAGTTAGATTAGAAACACAAAACATGTGATATCTCGATTAAAAAATCAGTTAATTGCGATGAAATTCAGAACATATTTGTCCAACACTATCGACAGTTATCATTAAAATGATTAAAGGGGTAAATTCTTTTTTCAAGAATTGATATGAAATTGAAAACGGACAGAACGTACACGTGATATTTTCAGAATCGTCCGGCAACTAAAGAGTGGTGCCATTCAGCAAACCTTTACAAGGCTTATTGCGTGCCTGCATGCTGAAAATGTGATTGTTGAACGAAGCTTGTGGAAATAAACATCCCATTCTTTTAACAGTGGGGATTTTAAATAATGGAAAGTCCTGAGAAGGGGTTGACGTTGTGCAAAGGTTCTCCCTAGAGCACACTAAGTATGCTATATGGGATTGTCGTCCAATGATCTGTTTGGCCATAGCATTTGGAGAATATCTTCTTTCTCCAAAAATTCATTCACAAACTTAGCTCCTTGTCTTCTAGCATTATCGTTCATAAAAAAATTATATCGTAGTTAACAGTTACCCGGAAAAATCTTACATTAAATTAAAAGATCTCGGCTCCATACCCCTGTATGGTCACACAAATCATATCAAACCCTGGCATTCCAGGCTCTACAAAAATACGGAATCTTTCCTGCGGTGTGCTGAAGGGAAAGCTTATCATCCATCGTCGGATATAAAGATATTTCTCAGTTAAGCGTCTGTTGATAGTGTTAGGAAAAAGATAAATTAATCATAATTTGTTGTATTTACCTTTTCTCGGTTTTTCCTGACCTCAAGTTTTCAAATGTACGCGATAAACGCCTACATAAACAAAAGCGTAGTTCGCTTCTGTTCATTCCCGAGAAATTGTTTTTATTAATCAGTAAACACATTTATCTTAAATCTATAATCATATCAGTATTATAAATAATAAATTAAAGTCCATAATCTCGTGCTGTATTAGTTTTATGCAAGATTAAATTATTTTTAGATGCGATCATCTAATTAGCATAAGATTCCGATATTTATGTTTCCGAGTCGTAACTACCACATTGTATGCAAATCTTTCTCACGTGATCGCCAGATTGTATAAAAGCGGTTGCAAGCATTTTGTTTTGCCTTTTGATCCTCTTTGCTTTCGCTCGCTGGCTGATTCACGCTACTGTTGTAAATATTTTTCTATTTTTAAAGTTGTAATAGTAACTTTGTGCTTTTATATTTTTTGTTGCACTTAAAGGAATAAATGCCGTTAGCAGTAAATATTGTTGATTCTGATTTTAATCAGCTAAAAGTTATTGCATTAAAAGTCATATTAGTATTCGATTAGATTTAAAGGCCACTGCGTAATTATAGAATTTCTTTGAAGTAAAAATACAGCCAAAGTTTTACGTAATATTTTTCAAAGGGATAGAAATCTCATCAGATAGTTTGCCAAGAAATTATTGTTAGCGATGTCCATAGAGAGTTCTCCAGCCGTGAACTCTCTACGGCGATGTGCATGTGTGTGTCGCCCTAGAGCTGCACCTTGAGTTGGGTACAACTGATGTTACTTCACAGTTTGAAATTGGCTCCATTCGAGAAACTCCTCATCGAGTGACATCCGCTTCAGATTGGCCATCTTTGAGCTTACATACGACTCATCGTCTTAATCCTTTGTCTAAAAGATTCAGAGAACTCATTTTTTTTCTGTAATCAGTTCACATACATTCACAAACTGAGCTCCTTGTTGTCTCGCGTTATCGTCCATAAAAAATTATATCGTAGTTAACAGTTACCCGGAAAAATCTCACATTAAATTAAAGGATCTCGGCTCCATACCCCTGTGCGGTCACAGAAATCGTGTCAAACCCTGGCATCCCAGGCTCCACAAAAATACGGAATCTTTCCTGCGGTTTGCTGAAGGGAAAGCTTATCATCCATCGCCGGGAATAAATATATTTCACAGTTAAGCGTCTGTTGACAGATTGCCAAGAAATTATTGTTCCAGTGGCCACAGCGATGTCCGTAGAGAGTTCTCCAGCCGTGAACTCTCTACGGCGATGTGCATGTGTGTGTCGCCCTAGAGCTGTACCATGAGTTGGATACAGCTGATAGTACTTCACAGTTTGAAATTGGCTCCATAACCTCGGTACCAACATTCGAGAAACTCCTCATCGAGTGACATCCGCTTGAGATTGGCCAGCTTTAAGCTTACAGACGACTCATAATCTTAATCCCTTGTCTAAAAGATTCAGAGAAATCATTTTTTTCTGTAATCAGTTAGCCATGAGATTTTTCTACTAAGAACCACACTTCTGTTGACGAAGCTCCCGAACAAGAAATTTGATTAGTTTCACGTTTTTTTTTATATAAACGTTACTTTTAAAACGTTTAAAAAGCATCTAATATAACGTAGATCCTCACGTTGGATTAATCATTCTCAAAATACATATTGAATCAATATTTAAAATATTAATGATAACTGCTTTGGATGGTTACGAAAAACATGTCTGTAGCTTAATTTTTGACGCCAGTGTCTTTCAATAACTTTTTGGTTGATTGTTTACATATTTCTAGACGCTTGTCAAACATTTAATATCTCGAAATATCTCTACGAAAGGTTTAAATGTTTACATGTCCTGTTATATATAGTTTAGAAAATTTGCAAAGCGTCAAATATTTGCTTAAATGGAAACATTTTAATTATTTCATTTTTTTCATGTTTGTTAGAATTGATTGCTGAAACGTTTCTCGTTTCAAATTTCATTTCAAATTAAAATATTTTTAAAATAATTTCTCTTTTCAAGCTGTAAAACATTGAAATATTTCCCTCCCTGATGGTATAAAGTATGAATACATTTAAAATTGTGATTTATTCAGCAAGGAAAAGTTTTTCCTGCTGTCTTGGTTTTCAAGAAACAACATTGGTTAACATTACATGTTTCTGAATATTGGGTTCATTTCTATCGGAGAATGGGTTTCCAAAGAATTTGATGAATAAATTGGGAACTATTTCCACAATTTCAATGATTAAAATCAAAATTTAAATAAAAAAGCTCTACAATTCCAAAAGTATTTCACGTTCTTTCAGAAATAATGTGAATATTTATGATATATATATATATATGTGTTTGTCAATGTGAATAAGTGTTGTTTTGTGTCATAATGTTTGTCAGTGTGAATATTTATGATATATATATGTTTAACCATGTGAGATTTTTTTTGTTTCTGGATAAGTGTTATATCAACTGCGCATATTTTATTCAAAACAATTTTGATTTAATATATTTTAATTAAATGGCTTAAAGGCTGTATAGTTACTCAAATATATTTGTTTAGGAATTAGGTGGGTTAAAAATATTCAAATCTACAAATACTTTGCTCTGTTATTTCGCTTTTGAAAGAAACATTGGCATTTTTAGAATTTGAACCCTAAATTTAAGAATAGTAATGCAGAAATGAAACATAATATTAGTCTAATCAATAGCTTTATTATAAATGTAGTAGACTTCGGTTACTTAAAATTTTTATTAATGATATTTATAATCTTATATTTTCTTAGCAGTATGAAAACTGTTTTGTTACAAATTTTATAAACAAAGTATTATTTTGTGAAAACATTGCTTCTAACTCCTACTTTACGAAAGATATATAAAGTGAATTTATTATAAGTTACCGAAAAATTATTTTTCATATAATTAGTAGCATATATATTTATGTTTGTAGGGATATCTCATGAATAATATCTCTTTCCTGGCAATATTCCTATTTATTTTACTAACATTTATATTTACTATCTATTTTATAAATATTTCGATGACGAAACAAATATAACTAACTCTTTTTATATTCTACGTTAACTTGTTTGGAGAAGTATAAGAAATGTAGTTAAACGCATTTGAGTAAAGTTTAAGAAACTATATATGATTTGAGCTATTATACTTAAGAATATCCTTTAATTAACTTTCCATAAAAGTTAATTAACGACACCAAAAGGAAACGATTTTTTAAAAAATTGACAAGTTTCTGCTTACTACAAAACGTTACTTTGTTAATCTTGAATATTTTGGAAGATGAAGACATAATTTAATATTCCTCAGGGGAACAAATTAGTAATCCCTCGCTTAAATGTGCTATTATTCAAGAGAAAACCGAAAAGAAAGTGTAAATTGAAAATTCTTCATTACCCATAACCTTTCACTAAAAGAAACTTACGATTAAACGGTTTAATTTCAAAAGATACTTTCCTTTAATTCGTTATTTCACATGATCACGATTAATGATTTCAGGATTGTGATATTTCAAGTGGAAGCTAGAAACGTGATTGTGTAGAGAAAAGTGTTGAATATATTCCACGAAAGAGAAAAACAATTTCTAAACGATTTGTATATGGCAATATATATAAAATGATCCTTTCATGAGAATAGAGAACTCTTAATGAATCGGCAATAAAACGAATGAGAATGAAAGGAAATGATATTTCAATTTGGCATATTTATGCCTTTAGAAAAAGTGATTATCATCATAGTCCTTCATTACTGCTTTTGATAATTTAATAAAAGAAACTGGATGGACTTTTAATGAGCAACTTGGTTTCATTAATATTACAGAAGAAGACAAACGCGATAACTCTATTCCCATCTTTATTGGCAGCAACTTTTATTTTCTTTCTGAATTGAATATTCATTCTATTAAATGGCGCAAGTAAAAGAGAACAGTAAAATTTAAATTCAGACATCAACATCAAAACGATTAGAGTCTCAATTTCGAGATAGTTCCTGGGTTCATAGATAAGTGATGTATTCAAGTAAATATAAACGAGTATTCAAAAAATATAAACAAGTATTCAAAAATATAAAGCAAATATAAACATGTGTCCAAAAAATATAAAGTAAATATCAAAAAGTATTAAAGAAATGTAAAGTAACTTATTCAAATATTTAAGTAAGAAATAAGTCTATTCTAGCCCTCTGAGTGGTTAGCTATTTTGATGTTCTAGCTTTAAAGTCTTAAAAATATGCTTTTAAATTGAATAATTGGATCTTTTTTTTAATTCAATCAAGTCTCGGAAATCTTAAGAATATTTTATCCATGGTAGTTTAAGAAATTATACACATAAACATGAATGATCTGCTTTTGAAGTCAATATCAGAAACGGAAAAAGACGTGTGAAACGCTCAGAGGGCTAGAAACGTGTTTCTGATAAAATAATCTGATTTCCAAAACAGCAACCAAAAGATAACATTGCCTTAGAATTTCACAAACTTTGAAAATGCCTTTACAAGCTTGAAAATGGCCCCTTCTTTTAATATCAATGAAGGTTATTCTTTAAAGAAATGCTGATCTTCGTCGATAACTGTGAAGCAAAATAAAGAATATGCAAATAAAATAATTGCAAATGATTTGTAAAAAATATTGCTATGTTTAAAAAATTCTTTTCAATGAATTTTATTTCGTATAGAATATTCTATTAAAAACCACCATGCTTCTTATTTGATGGTTATTAAAACGAAGTAAGTTCATGATTTTAATTGGTGATTGTTAAAATGAAGTTGGATGAAAAGAAATGAGAACTATTTTCTATTAAATTTTAATGTAATTCAAAGGAAATTCTGCTCACAAGGAGCAATATTTATTTCAAAAGATTTTTACTATGAACTCAAAAAAGGAAAATCAATTACTTTTTTAGTTTAACTGTTTAATAAAGGTTAACTTCAGCTTACATAATCACTCACTTTATATGTTATGTTGATGCACGTCTTTATTCGACATTAAAAATTAAAACCTTATGAATATTTGAAATTGAAAGACAAATTTGTTTTGACAGCATGCTCCTTACTTTTTGATTTATGCACTTAAGTTCCATTTAGCTTGTTAAAACTTTAAAAGGTAGGAAAAGTCACTTTCATTCAGACTTCTTTTCAGACTTCACTTCTTGATAGAAGTTTTGAACTGAGTCCATTAGTTTCTTGAAAAATGGCTCGGGATATTATTCAAGTCTAATAAAATTTCTTTCAATGAAGGTGAACTAAAGATAGTTATCTGATTGCACTTTTCTCATTATTACCTATATTTTTGTGATTTTATTTAACTCTAAAATTTGTAAATTTTCTTTTTACGCGAAAATAAATTTTGTCCGCTATTTTGAATAGTTTGAAATTATATGCTGTTATTATGCAACGTAATATGACCAGGTTTTTAAATAAGTTTTCACAATAGTTTTCATCTGCTTTTTAAGCGTTTCTATACATAATTTGAAATGCAGTTATTATGCAACATAATATGTACAGGTTTTTAAATATAAGCTTTATAAGAAGATTCCCATTCCTGAAACATAAGGTGTGATAAAAAGAACAAATAAAAAGTTCCTAGTTTCGTTTCTAATTAAATGGTTTCTTTGTAAATGCTGGAGTTTCAAGAGAGAGTTCAAAATTTTTCCTTGCTTTGAACTCCTTCAAATAGGAAATTAGAATTAAGAATAGAATGAACTAAAACTAAAGGCCATTGATCTAATCTAGTTGCCATGCACTCTAACCCACACACCACTGCAGAGCTTCTTGGAAAATAATGTTGTCGTATAGATATTTGATCTTACTCTTAGCTTGGTAATCTTATTATGAATACAATGATAGTGATTCAATCTTTTAAAGGTTGGTTATTTTCTCTTAAACTTCGATTAAATTGTACATATAATTTTTTTTAAAATACAGGGATCCATTATGAATAAAATATTTTCTATTCTGGTCGAAGCATCGTAATAAATAGTTTACTAACAATTTATTGTTTTAAATTTTTGACTTGATAATATATTAATATTTGAAGAAAACTTTTTTTTATCGATGAATAAATTTTTTGATCCAGATTCAATAGAATTCGAAAATATTCCATAGAATGGAAGCAGTATTATTTTTTGAAATTTCATTTTTAATTGAATATCTTGGATAAATTGAATTGCACTCACTGACACATAAAAGCTATTTTATGCTAATATAGTCTGGTGAAGTCTTAGATTACAATGTCCATTAGGTCATAATATATGAATCTTTATTTCACTTATGATCAATGGTGTAATCGCAAATTAAGTAGTGCCGGAATTCTCTAACATGGGTGACAAAACTCGCGCTGTTTTAAAGAGATTTTCACATTTTTTTCGTGTCATATTTCTTATAAAAGAAAAGCAGTGCCATTAAGACGTTTTGATGCTATCTGGCTCCACTACATCAATGCTTCAGATCTGTCCGTTCCTCTGGATTAGCGTTCACAAAACTATGGGAAGCTTAAAAATGAAAGAATGCTTAGAAAATGATGTGATGGTAAATATATCTCTCTCGTCAATTGATCATGTCTCAGAATTACGAAATTAGCACGATACAGCCTCTCTTAGCTTCATAACAGATCTTTATCCAATCGTATTGACAGACAAAATGATATTTAAGATACAGAGGAAGATTAATCATTAGAGAGAGGAGAGCACATGTAAAATTATTTTCATTCCAATAATGTACAATTTATAATGATGTTTCAAATATAAATACTGTAGATAATAACCACACCATTTATATTTGAACCATCATTATCTGAATATTATTTGAAGATTTATTTAAATATAATTCTCATCAAAATTTATAGCAAAAAGTTTATATTTCATGAGAAACTGCTAGTGAATTCAGTTTTCATCCGCACTACTTTTCGGTGTTATGTAAGTATCTTTCGACTAACAACATGTTCGTTAAAATATCGATTGGAAACACAATTTGAGTTGATTTCTTATGCAAGTCTTGTAAGCTTGTCGAACATTTCTTAAATGCTCGTAGAAAACTGTCTGGCGTTTATGACAATCACCTCATGCGTATTAGCCAGAAGTTTCTTTCCGAGAAACATGTTGAAAGGTTGCATGGAAGCCCAAGAGTTTTATGAGAATATTGTTATGCGTATTTTCTCAAGTAAACTACTGTTAAATTTTCTCTAAAGATATAACTACACAAGATATATGACTTTGGTGCGAATAGATTTATTTCGCTTTTCGATTCTATTCCTTGCTTTAAGTTACTATTGAAGATAATTGTATTAAAATATAACGTTCGTATTCTAAATTCGTAAAACAACTGAAAACTTTATAATAAACAAAAGCTTTACTTTTACATAATTCCATAATGGGGTTGAGAGGATTGTGTGATCAGATATATCCTTAAACATAGATAATTAGCAATAAGTTACTGTCAATTAGTTGTGTTAAGTCTCAGAGGGCTTCAAGTAAAACTTTTATGACTTCACAAATTTATAATCAGCTCATATTATTTAAATATCTTTGAAACAATAATGTGTTATTAATTTGTACCAACTGAGTTCGTTGATTAATTTATCGAGTAGAATATCCAAAACTCATATCAAATTTACAGCCCCTGTTATCCAAGTTCAAAATAAAACTATCTGTGTTATTTTTATCGAAGATTTTGCTGCAAAATTTCAAATAAATATTCAGTTCTTATTAAGAAAAATTAATTATCCTAGTCATAACAAATGTGTTGCTGCTTTTTCACAAGCGATATTAGCAAATTAGATTTTTCGTTTGGCATTTTTTGATTCTGTGCTTGCATGTCGAAATTTCTTCAGATCTTCCTTTCATTTCTGATAGATATAGTGTTACGTTAGCACTATATTGAAACTTAATTAAAAAATTAAACATAATGTATTGTGCAAATGTTTTTGCGTGTAAATATCTGCATATTAGCCATTATCAATTTCGTTTAAGAATCTTATACCTTTTTAACGATCACTTCAAGCAACCAATTAACAGCATACATGAGTCTCAAGAATTAAAATTCTGTGAGTTTATGTCCATGTTTGCAGCGAAACTGCATCCAAGTGCAGATGTAATTTTAACACAATCTTCGTACGAATTTAAGTTCTTTTGAAGCAACACTGTTATTTAAGTTTAATTACTTACTAACAGATTGACATTTGCAGCAAAGAACTTCATTATATGAAAGTTATATTCTCTTACTATGGAAAACATTTAGAATTATGTCACATGGATAAAAATAGTTCGACGCAATTGGAAACTGAAAAGATAAATGGAAACTTAATGATACAATTTTAATTGTAAAAATACTTATTTGAGGATAATAATTCTTTAACAAAACAGAAATCGTTCTCTGCGTCGTTAAACTAGTCAATGGTAATTAGTAAAATATTACTTTGGCATAGAATTAAGATTATTTAGAATAATTTAATATCCAGTTCATTTTCTTTAGAATAAGAATTCTTTGACAACCACATATTACTTCTTTTACGAAACAACAAGTAATTAATTTATTATGCCCTTGAAATAATATATTTACTTATGTACTAAAGCAAGAAAAAGTATTTAATCATCCGTACGTTTGCTTATCGTACATTATTTTTCCGCTGATGCATTTTTCCCTCTTTAATGCAGCTGCAATACTTTTAGATACCGCTTTCTTTCTTCCTATACGTATTTTATTCCAGCAAAATTTATCACCCTCGAAACGCACAAAAATATACGAACTCCATACAAAGAGCCTCTCTCTTTCACCATTTGTCCCGAATTCACGTCTCGGAAAAATGTTTCTTCCGAATTTCATTCGTTTCTTCTTTCTTTTGCAGCCACTTGTCTCAGAAGCCATCGATCAAGAAAAGAATCCCACTGTTGCGTGCCAAGACCCTGCCTGCCATCATAACCCCCAGCCTCAGCATTATTCAAGCACCTCTCGACCCAGGAACACGATCGAAGATACCCACCATCACAACCACCCGTAAGCGAACATTTATGTCTCTCAAAACGCGTACTCCCATTCCACACATACTGTTGATACTGTTACATACCAATTTTGTTTTCGCTTAGAGCCCAGGGGAAACGTGAAAGAAAGTGCAACAATGCGGGAGATGCAATTCTAGTGCTGGAAATATTTTCTTTAGTTTAAGGTGGACGTGTATTGCGACGGAAAGTATCCATCATTTTAACGATGATTTAACCCTGGTTATTGTTTTAGAGTTTTTCGTCCTCTACAGAGGAAAAATAATATGTAATAACGAAATATATTTAAAAAATATAAAGAAATAGTACTGTCACGGAAACCATCTGTCATACTAATGATTGTTATTGTTTTAGAGAGTTTTTGAAGCTTCGTATTCCTTAGTCTGTACTCACTAATGAAAATATTTTACAAAATAATTAAGTATGGTTAAAATGAACATTTTCTTAAGCTGTGGAGTAAATGAATGAAAAAAAACAACACCTCAAACTTACTTCGAAAGCATCAGTGTAAAGTTTCGAAGGTTAGAATAGTTAGACAAGTAATGTACTTGATGGTAATAAACAAATTTTATAACGTTTCGAAATCAGAAGAGTTTAATTTCGAGTTTCTGGAGTTTCGAATTACCACCAAGTTCTCTTTTTTGAAATTACCAGATAATTCTGTTAAACCTAGATTCTAATATTTTATATTTAGCGGAGAATTTTTGTCAAAATTCCAAGATTTGATGTTCCGGTTAATCACAGAATAATAATACTTTAAAGAGGTTTCCTTATTTAACAAACCTTTGTATAGGAGTTGATGATTAACTTTATTAGAAACAGTTTGACTGGTTTTGGGGATTAATGTACTGACTGGAGCTACACAAGGGTGTCTTGGGTAGGGATCTCGATAATTTTGGAAATGATAAGAATATCATTTGAACAGGCATCAAATCCGCACTTATATATATGTTACGGTTAATGTAATTAATCTGTTATGAATAATAACCGGTCAATGTGATAAATTGATTTATCACTTTTACTAGTAATTATTCATAATAACTGGTTACTGTGATAAATCTATTCATCACTTTAACCGGTCATTATTCATAACAACGTCCTAACCACATTAACCCTAACATATATATTGCGGAAGGATGTTCGAACCGACAAATTTGACGTGCTTGTGGTACCTGTGGAACATCGATTCCGAGGTCAAACCTTTGCTACAGACCATCTAATCCAAATGGAATAGAAGTGTTTTCAATTAATGAGCATACGTTTTAGAAGTAAATAGAAATCTAAAGAATATATAATGTTTATTGAGTTAGGAAGCACTTCCCGACCTAGGATGCTGCTCAATTGAGTCCTCCATCATATCTAGTAAGAGCAAACGTTTAAGTCTCTCAGAATGGAGATTGACATTTTACATATATGATATAATAATATCCTATTCTGTTTGTCTGTTCAGTTTAATTACATTAAGGTCCCGTTTTGAAGCAACGCGAGTGCTATTTTGGGACGGACCTCCTAATTTTGAAACGCGATGAGATGACGAAATTGGTACCCCATTGCACTATGCTACACCATGCATATTTGCTTTATCATGGCATATGAAGCTTCATGCCATACAACTTCAAGATCAATGGTTTAAGAATGTAGCCAATAACCAACTTTCACGGAAAAAGATTAAATTAATAATCAAACATATTCCTGAATTCCTGTTTAAACCAGATTTATAGTGTCATCAACTAAATGTTCCAGACCCAACTAATTGTTTTAGTGTGTTTTGAATAAGACTCATACAGTGAAACATCTTGAACCGCTTTTATGTCATATGTTTTTGTTTTGATAGTTTTTAAGTTTTCTTCTTTATTGATATTTCTCATTTTTAACTCTGTACATTTCTCGAGATTGTAAACATTGTTTTTCAATAAAACGGTTCGGTCATGGGGGACGTCCTCTCTAGTGTTCGCGCTTTATCCACCTTGTGCTCACTTAAAACCGATGAGGTGACTCTAGTAGTCATGGGTATCGGGGGTTAAGGGTGGCAGGTCAGATGACAAGGACGACACCTGAGTCAGCAAACTCTCTCCAAACTTCCGCACCACGCTGGCGTGAGGACGTTTTGCCCGCTATGTATGTTTAGCACGCAACAAGCACGACGGATCTTCAGTCGAGTCGGGATTCGAACCCGGAACCCTGCGGATGCGAAGCCGACAGTTTACCACTAGGCCACAGCGACTGTATCAAGGCTTTCTGAACGTTAGACCTAGATGAAACGTGAAACATAGCATCAGTAAGCAAGCTGGTTCTTGAATTGCAGTGTGTCGGAATAACTTTCTTAATATGAAGTGAAAAATAGAAGGTAGAATTATCATGGAAATTATCTGTCATTTTAGAGATGATTTAAACTTGATTTATTGTTTGAGAGAGTTTTCGAACGTTTATATTCCTAAACTCATTTCCCCTAATGAAGACATTTTTATTCTGTTAAAAAAAATCAAGAACAAGCGCTAAATTTCTATTACCTCGATGTTTGCCATTGAAATAGAATAATTAATAATTTTTATGTTTGTTTGCTCTCTGTTGTTGTTTTGTTAAGTTTGAGTTGCTCGAATTGTCTTGTATTTCTACTGCAATTATATGTGATTAAAAACCTTTCATTAATTGGTGAAAAGCTTCCATTCATTTAAATGAAAAACCTTTTGCACGAATTTCAAAGGCTGTGAATAGAAGTCTGGTTAAAATCAGAAATATAATGCTTTAAATCTTTTCATTATTTATGTAAAATCAGCATTGAATTTTCAAATGAATAAGAAATCCTTTCAAATAAAAATCATTACTTTTAATGTAAATTGAGATCTTAAAATAATTCATAATTTTTAATGAGCTCTGGCACATTTAATTTAGTAAAAATATAGGAATTTTTTGAATTATCAGTAAAAAAGATGAATGAGAATTGTTTCTCTTCTATTTATAGAATTTATCAAGCAGAAAGTAAGATAAAAATGAAATTTAAGTAAATTGCTGTTCATTGTTCATACATATAGAAATATATTAAATAACAATTTTATTTAGAAAAATAATAATAATTTTCTGCGATGAGTTTCCTTTAGCTGTTAATTGCAGATTTTAAATTTTATTTACTAAACGATGTTCTAGTTGTTTCTATTTTCACTGAAAAATCTTTTTTACTTTGAGAAATCATAACACAAACCTAAAGAAAAATGTGTTGATTATAAAAAAGTGCATGAAATGAAGTTTGAACAGAAATATTTTATTAATATGATGTCTTTAATACTGGTATATTTTTCTACTAGAAGTATGAATGTTGTGTCAAACCAATGAACTGATTTAATTTAATTTTGAAGCTCTAAAACCTGTAGAGTTGTAAATTTCGCATTTCAGTTTACAAAAATAAATTCAAAAAATTCATTGTATAAAAAGTTATAGAAATTTTCCTTAGATTAGAAGCAGGAATTGACAAATCAGAATAGAAATTTGATAACAAACATTAATACCCACAATTTCTTAGTAAGACTTTGGTCTCTCTTGGTTATTACACTGAAGAGCCAAAAAAAGTGGTACAGGCATGCGTATGCAAATAAAGAGATATGGAACTAATCAGAGTATGGCGGTGCGGTCGGCAACGCTTATATAAGACAACAAGTCTGGCACAGTTGTTAGATCGGTTACTGCTTCTGCAATGGCAGGTTATCAAGATTTAAGTGTGAACGTGGTGTTATAGTCGGCGCACGAGAGCTGGGACATAGCATCTCCGAGGTAGAGATGAAATTTGGATTTTCACGTACGACCATTTCACGAGTGTACTGTGAATATCGGGAATCCGGTAAAACATCAAATCTACGACATCGCTGAGGCCGGAAAAAGATCATGCAACAACGGGACCAACGACGACTGACGAGAATCATTAAACGTGACAGACGTGCAACCTTTCCGCAAATTGCTGCAGATTTCAATACTGGGCCATCAACAAGTGTCAGCGTGCGTACCATTCAACGAAACATCATCGATATGGGCTTTCGGAGCCGAAGGCCCACTCGTGTACGCTTGATGATTGCACGATATTAGGCAGGTGTACCAGTTTCTTTTTGGCTCTTCAGTGTCTTTTCATCGTTTTATTATAAAATCACGTAAAACGTTTTTGACAGTCCTGGAAATAATGAAGTTCAAAACTTAAATTAAATTTCATATACATTGGCTTTCAAAAATATTCGGACACTTTAAAAATAGTAGCTCTATAGTTAGAATTGAATTTTAAAAAAATGTCTCAAATTTTTTCATATCATGACCAGAAAGAAACCGGCAAAAAGTTTTCGAGTATCAACATATTTTGCATAAATTCATCGATCAAATTATCATTTCCCGGTATTGTTTACTTTTACATTGTGGTGACGTTTAGACGCTTAAAATATCGTTTGACTTTAGCATTTGCGAGTTTATTTTACAAATATGTTCTTTAATGCAATGCACGACATTCAAAAATTGATATTTTTCCTTCAGAAAGGCTATAAATTAGTTCGAAATGTTGGTAAATTAGTAAAACTAATAATACATTTGACAGTTTACATTCCAATAAAGTTCTTGAAATAGTAAAACTGAAATGAGAACAAGACAAGAAAAAGTCATCCAGTTAAGTTAACTTGACGTGATTAGAAATTCATTCTTCAAAAATTTGAGAAGAATCTTCGTTTGAGTGCTGTAAATATTTTTGCAAGAATGAAAAATATTGCTCCTCAATTTCACTCGAACCTGTAAGACAAGTGTTGAGATCATCTGTCCCACATGGGAGTTCGGCCAGAAGAACAAAAATTGTGAGTGCTAAGAAACAGGATTTTCCTTTAAACTTTCGTTCGCTAAATCAATGATGAATAAGCCTATATCTTATTGGAATGACGCTCTTTTTTAAGACGAGAGTAAATTCAACATTTTTCTTTCGATGGATTATAATAGTAAGCAATGGGGATAGCGGTTATTGCGAAAATAACAGGTTTCCGGTTATTCAAGTTTTTTCAGATGATTCTGATTTAATTTGATGGTTATAACCGCTCAAAATAACCGGTTTTTGAAATAACCGGTTTTCGTTTTTTTTTTTTATGAAAAAAAAGCGTTTGTAGACAAATTTTTATTAATATTTTCCAATAGGAAATTAATCCATTGGCCAATATTTATGTGTTCATAAAGACTCTTTCAGTAATCCGCCAACTAACTGACGCCTCGAGGAAGCTGTTGTCGTTGATTGGTCTAAGATGATGAAATTCAAAGCTTCATAACTTGGTAAATTTTAGTCTAATCGAACCTAAAATCGAGCCTATGTTCCGATCCGGTTTTTTCTCCGGTTATTTGATTTTTAAAAAATAACCGTTTATAACCAGGGAAAAAAATAACCGAAAAAACATGTTTACCCCACCCCCCCCCCCCCCCGGTTTTCGGTTAAAACCGGTAGCTTTTTCCCAACCCTAGTAAGGAAAAGAAAAAAGAAGGAAGGAAGAATTTTCTCCTAAAAATTTAATTGGTATAAAGAAGCATGACGGTGGAGGAGTCCTTGCGTGGGCGTGTTAGTTGGCACTGAAACTGAGAAAATTAGTGCGTATTGATGGCACAATAGATAATTCTATTTATTAAAATTTTTTTAAATGCAATATAAAATTATCATCCATAAATTTAGGTATCTAAAACAAGTTTTAGTAATCATGAACACCAATCAATGAACATTAATAACACCCACACGGCTCTCGTCATTTGCCTTTGATGTCTCTATAATTGTCCGGAAGTTTTAAAATCATCACTTTAACCTCCGGATTTAAATCTGAATATATTTGGAAAGAATGGAAATTAGAGTGTGAAGACACGGCATAGAAATATAAAATGAATTTAATGCAATAAAGATTAAAGAACAGATGAATATTGAAGCAAAAACTGCAAAGAAATTATTGAATTTTCTGTGCCTAGACATGTAAAAGCTGTTTTAGATATTCTAATAAATGCTTATTACCAAAATATTATATTTACCGATTGTGAGGCAACTTTTAGGATAGTTTTTGATTGTTGATTTTCTAAAAAACTTTTGTTATATATGCAAAATGGCTCATATAGTTTTGTTAAGAACAGATTGTATATGTTATTAAAAATAATTCCTTTATGAAATATGAAATTTTATCTATAGACAAAGTTCTATTTCAGTAAAGTATCTACTATATGTATTTAAAATTCATTTTTAGATTTGACTTCATATTATTTTTTATTGTCAAAACCAGATATATTTTGAATCGTTTCAATTGTTTTTAATGATTAAAGTCCCTTTTTAAGTAAAAAATAAATCGATATTAGGTCCGCGCATACATAAGAATAGACAAGACAGGAGCTAATATGGAACAGTATGATGGAAATACTTCGATGTCAACATCGCATAATTATTATTAAAAATAAATTTTTTGAAATGTAAAAGTTCAAATTAATATTCAATAACAAGGAAAACAATCTTCTCTCAAATATTTAATGATGCGAACATTATCCCTGAGAAATTCTACACCATTTCGAAATATCAAAGGTTGAAGCTGATTGAAAGAATAGACGACTAAAACTATTAAAAATAGAAAGCGTCTATGTCTAAATTTTGATGACCTTTGCTTCACAATCGTGTTGAATACTTTGAAAGACATTTGCACTAAGCAAATGACACGAAACGAGATAAGCAAATGTCAGTAAACTTAAGATCGTAGCGTAAAGATAGATGTGCAGTATTACAGAGCCAATATTAAAACATACAGGGCTTAAATTTTTAAACGCATTCATTGTGACATAGGCGAAAAATCAAATTAAATATAAATTGAATTCTTTTTTTCACTGTAAATTCGTAAAATTCCGTAAGTAATTTAAATTATCTGGAATTGCAAATTAAGTAATGATGGTAATAAAATTGATGGAATCACTTTTCTTTAAAGATCTGTTTCTGAAATAGTTGTATGAAAATTTGTATGCTTCTAGATCAGAATTTCACTGTAGTCTATTAATGTTTATCATATAACCTTTGGAAGAATTAAAATTTAAAGGAAGTGCTTCGATAGGAATGTCGATGCTGTGAAAGTCAAGATAACTATGAAGCATTGATCGATACTATATATAAGGAATTGAGTTCTTGAGTATTGATTCCTTTATTTGAGTGCTGCGCTTTTCGACTCAAAAATAATTAAAAACTTGGGTAAGTTTTTGTTGCGAGTTTTTCTTTCATTAGAAAAATAATTACTTTGTCGTAAACAATGGCATTGTTTATCTCGCAAAAAATAGAATGCTCAAGATGTTTCGCTGAGATCTTTTCACCTATCTTTCTAATGACATCCGCCCTGCATTGGATGCAATTCACTTTTCTTCGTTAACAAATCTTGGGATCTCGTCTTGTGCTTCTCTGCGTTATCGTTAAATTACATATTGACGCCACTTTTTGAAGCAATGCGAAAGCTATTTTGGGAAGGATCTCATAATTTTACAAAATTATGAGGAAGACACTTGAGCTGGCATCCCCCTCTCTAAACTTTCGCAGCACACCAGAGGGAGGACAATTGACATACAACGTCATATTTAACGTACACCGGGCCCACTTACACAATGGGTCTTTAGTGGAACCTTCACCTGGCTTCACCTGGCATAGATAGATTCCGAAGAAAATCTTCCGATTTTTATTCTTCTGTGGATTTGAACCGTACTCTTGAAGGTATGACGAATTGAAATATTTCTAAGTTTTTCGCTTAATAGAAGATAAAATATTATAAACGACGGTGCGCAATATCTTAATTCTAAGTCTTTTAATTCTTAAGTTATATAAAAAAGTCATTCCCCTAGGGACACTTGATCACCCTAAAAGCTTCACAAAGCAGGAGTTGTGAAATGTGCCTTTTGTTATTTATTGCAACTTTGAGCTTCATAGCCAAACGAAGTGCGGTGTGTGGTTGAGATCAACTCTCTGGTTCTTTGGACTTTGTCGCCAATATGGTAACCCAAACAATAGAGCCAACCCTTCACCCTAATAGTTGACATAATTTCTAGTATTTTTGGTACATGATTTTTATTTGATAGCAATTATTTAAAAATAATTATTTAAAGAACAGACTCCTAGGGTCAAATCTCTTAGAGTCGAATCACCGTAGGTGATTCATGAAATAAATATATTTACTGTATGCTTAAGTAAGATATCAATTTATCACGAGTACATATTTCATTCTTAAAAACTATGTCAGTTATAATGTTAATAACAAAAATTTACAAGAAATTTTAGAAAATTTATAACTAAGATCAGCTCTCCCTAGTGTCCTCCCGTCAACAAAACTTGATCATGTGCCGACTTTGCAGTGCAACGAAATCCGCTTCTTCTGTTTGTGCCATGTCCCAGAATCTTTCATACATTTTACTTTGCAAATAGAAAATTACGAACTAATTTTTCATCTATTCTAACAGCTGTTTGAGGACAGGACATTTAAAGATGATTGATGAAGGTAGAGCATGCGCTTCACGTTCTCGGTATCCGAACACGTTGAAAAAAGTCGATTTTCGGCCAAAATTCCTAGTTTTTTTCTTTTTGATGTTTTGGATAGTTAATTCATTTACATTTCTAAAACATATTTACTTTTGTCGGTACGTTAATTAGAAGATGAGATATTAATTGTTTTATAACAAACTGAAAACCGGAAGTGGGGGTTTAATTAACCGGAAGTTGTAATTTAAAGGGACAGAAGCCTGTCAAAAATTCTTTTAAACTGCATTTTTTTTTTCAAGTTAATATGATGTTAGTATATTTTTAGAATTTTTTTAAAGTTTAGATACTTAATTTAAGCGTGTGGCAAAACTAAAATTTGATTTTTCTCAAAACTAGATTTTATGCATAATTTTCACACTTCAAACATGATAACTCAAGATACACTATATGCCCAAAAGTATCCGGACACTTGCAGATTTTCACATTTTTTAGAATTTCTCCGGAATGGTTTAACTGACTGCCTTTAAACTTCGGACATGTACAGAATAGACATTAACTCACATTTTACATTGACGATTCGGTCCTGAGGGCAATTAGGGGACCGTCTACAAACTGATGGAGACAAAAACGTGTTTGGCCCACCCCGCTTCACAAAATACTGATAACACGATGAAACTTTCAGAAATGGTAATGTATAATGTGCATAATATTTACAGGAATTTTCGTAAACTCAGAACAAATATTTGGGAAGATATAAAGGTTTTCTTAAAAAATCTCAAATTTTCTCACCTGTTTTTTGTTTATAACATGCAGATTTTTCTGTTATATTATACGAAACTTACAGAAAAAATGACAATATGTTAGAGAAGCATTTTGTAAAAATTTGGAAAAGAATGTGTGAATATTACAGGAATTATGAGCATGTTTAGTAAGTAATGTTTTACTGCGCATGCGCGAAACAAAGTGTAATTTTTCTTTCACAACTTTAAAGCCAGATATATAGTGCAACTTATATAAAAATATTCAGTTCAATATCATTAGTATTCAGAAAGATATCGGCATTACAATGAGCGGAATTTTAGCTCCTGTCGAAGAGAAGCTAAAAGATGAGGGGTTCTACACAAATTGATATTTTTTAAACTTATATCTTTAAATAGTTATATTGAATTGTATAGTTGTTAGAATTTGCTGAATACCCATGAAGACTTATCAATTACGTGCATAAATTAAATTCCAGCTAAATAGGCACTATAAATAACAAAAATTTTATTACTTTAATTATATTATTTACATGATTATTAACAAGTTACATAGTACAATTTTAAAGCCAAACGGTATTTTTAAATATATTTCTTTTATGGCGAGACGATTTTTTTTCTAATTAATTTCTTTTCTTAAAATATTTTAATAATCCTACATATATATTTTTCATTCGTTACGAATATTAGATGTGTTCATGGGTATTCAGCAAATTCTAACCACTATACAATTCAATATAACTATTTAAAGATATAGGTTTAAAAAATATCAATTTGTGTACAACCCCTCATCTTTTAGCTTCTCTTCGACAGGAGCTAAAATTCCGCTCGTTGTAATGCCGATATCTTTCTGAATACTAGTGATATTGAACTGAATATTTTTATATAAGTTGCGCTATATATCTGGCTTTAAAGCTGTGAAAGAAAAATTACACTTTGTTTCGCGCATGCGCAGTAAAACATTATTTACTAAACATGCTCATAATTCCTGTAATATTCAAACATTCTTTTCCAAATTTTTGCAAAATGCTTCTCTAACATATTGTCATCTTTTCTGTAAGTTTCGTATAATATAACAGAAAACTTTGCATGTTATAAACAAAAAACAGGTGAGAAAATTTGAGATTTTTTAAGAAAACCTTTATATCTTCCCAAATATTTGTTCTGAGTTTACGAAAATTCTTGTAAATATTATGCACATTATACATTACCATTTCTGAAAGTGTCATCTTGTTATCAGTATTTTGTGAAGCGGGGTAGGCCAAACACGTTTTTGTCTTCATCAGTTTGTAGACGGTCCCCTAATTGCCCTCAGGACCGAATCGTCAATGTAAAATGTGAGTTATTGTCTATTCTGTACATGTCCGAAGTTTAAAGGCAGTCAGTTAAACCATTCTGGAGAAATTCTAAAAAATGTGAAAATCTGCAAGTGTCCGGATACTTTTGGGCATATAGTGTATTATCATTCGATTGTTCTGAAACTTTGTGAACACTTTCTTCAAATGGTTCTCTAGTGAATGTACTACAATAATGTATATTGTAGCAATATTTTTTTAATTATGATCTTTTATTTGAAAAATGACATAAAAAATTTGCTGAAAATCTTATGATGATTGTTCGATTAGCTCTAAAATTTTTATTTACCCAAAGAATGCTAAGTTCTAGTACAAGAACTAGTCAATAGTATATAGTTTATTTTAGTATTAGTTTTATTTGAATTATTACAAAAGTTTGACCTCTAGCATGTTTGAAGTTTCTGAAACATTTCTCTAAAAAACAGCACAAATTTAGGTTTTTTGAAAATTCATAATAATTTACACTCAAAAATAATACTCTATTATTAATCTTTATAAAGTTCAACTCTAAAAAACTTATTATGGTGTTTCTATATAACAATTTTTTAAAAAATTGCTCCGAACGTGTTCGGATACCTTTACTTTCGATCTGACGTAAGACGTAAAAGTCATGCACTTGCGAAGAATTTATCTGAATGCTTCCTTTCTTCATAAAATGGCCCCATTACTTGCAAACAATGAAGTTTCCACGTCTACTGTGAAGCCTATGTATTTACTTTCGTTGAATGTTGTGTGACATACATCTTGATTACAACATGAATCCTTTAACAGGTGGTCATAAATTTTAGAACCCATTTCAAAAATTAATTTTAGAAACCTATAATATAGCAAGTTCGTTTCTTTTTAAATGAAAAAGTAGCTCAATATTTTTTTCTCAGATAAATGATAGTAAGTCAATTTAAGGGAACGGGAAATGTGCAACATAGGAAAGATGCTGGGCGATCATCGCTCTCAGATGAAGTTGCTGAGCAAGTGAGGGAGAATTTTACTCCTTAATTGTTCATACTGACGCTTAACGGAGTCTTGTAAATCTACAATTTCGATACTCTTACCGAATAATTTTTTAAACTGTTACAAATGAGTTGCTTTCGTGGAATCAGAGACGTGCCGTCTGCTGCGCGGTAGCCATTTTGACACTTACATTGAGAATCTTCCGTTGCAGCAGATTTAGTGACTATCTGAAAAAAACTTTTTGAGCAACTCGCTCATTAAAGAAAACGAAGTTACTTTATAGATATTTTATTGATTTTTGAAATGTGCCGAATAATTTATGACCACTATGTATTTATAACACATGAAAAGTAATAAACAAATAAAATGCCATCTCATTCAATAGTCTATGAGGTCAACATATGTTTGAAATTCACAATTAGACTATTAAAACTGAAGAAAATTATAGTTCTCGATTAGCAACAAAACCTTTTTCTCTTTCATAGCGTATCGAAATTTCATGTTGTTATACTATAGAAAGTCTCTACATCACAGACTTATGATTCATCCTTAAACTATATGCTTTCATTTGAATTTGTTTTAGTGATTTGATTTAGTTTAGTTTCAAATCTTGAATAGCCTCAGTTCCAGAGGGTTGTGAGTTCGAGTCTGGATTGCACCGTAAATTCTTTGTCAATATGAACATTGCGCACGTTAAATCCTTTGCATCACATGTCCAATCGGTAAAATTCATCAAGAACATTCCATGGCACTTTATGATTCAAAATATCAATTCAATTTATGCTCCTCTCATTATAAATAAATGTATTAAAATTCGCAGAGGAGAATAAATAAACTACTGTATATAATTAAATTATGTTAGTGCCAATTTCATATGCCATATAGACGGAATTAATATTTAAATCCGATGAATTCCTTGAGGAATTTCCGCATCATAGTACCAATAATACATAATGCAAATAATACCTATTTCTTTAGACTTATTTTTTATTTATTTCAGAAAGTGGTTAAACCAACTTTCACTTATAAATGCAGAAGATCTTTAAAAATTTATGTTCTGGAGTAGAGATTAAGCAAACCGGTATGATAATACCTTTCACTTCCTACAACTTTAATGGCAGGTTTCAGTAAAGTCGATAAATCCTATTTTCCTTACCGTGCCTTTTCTTTTTTCTCGGGAAGTAATTTGACTTTTTCGACCTTTCGTTGAAAGCATTTGCTATTTTTACATTCTTTAATCAATGTATGGAGGATTCAATAAATATTAGCTTTCTTATGAGTTGGTTCTGGAATAAAGAGTAAAATAGTAATCATGACGTGTTTAATATTCATAATTCTCCGGATGCGAAATGTTCATTTCACTTAGAGACAATATTTCTGGTATAAAATTGCCATATAATATCCAAAATTAATTCAAAATATCTATTATGATTTTATGGTATTTATTCGGCTTGTTATGGGACTTTTATAGATACTTTGTATTATCTTTTTCAGGTGCACACTGTCTTCTGTTTTTTACTTTCTTGTATACTAAAAGTATATACAACGTAAAAAAAATGACGGGAGGCTGTCTTTTCAAACAGCCGCTGGTGTTAAAGGCGTGGGACTACTTTCCTCGCTTGACTCTTTTGTTTCTAGAAGTTTCTTTTACCCTTTATCTTTAAAATAAGACATTAGTTATGTTTTTAACACAAGTAGTTACCGAGATATAGAGGATCTCCCATACCAAGTTTTGTGGCGTTTTGGCGTGTGAATCAATTTCCTTCCTGAGACCCCAATGGGAGGAACATAGTCCTACGATAAAAAAAATTAACCTCAATATTTGGATGAATATTTATGTTTTAGACCTTTCTGAGGTAGCAAAATTCCTTTTTTGAATTATGTCTGTCAGTCTTTGAACACGATAACTCAAGAATGAGCTAAACAAATAAAATTTGACTTGTGGTTTTTGCATCAAAATTGAAAATCTCGACAAGAATTTTGATGAATTCCATCTAGAGAAAATCTGTCAATCCGTCTGTCCGTTCGTGTGCTTGAAAAATAGAGCTCAAAAACACAAAGGGCCCTTTAGCTGAAGATGCTCTGTAATATTCTGGTTTTGCGGCACTTAGAATATGGTAGCAACATATTGTAGAATGTCTTGTGCTCATAGGTCTATATGGATGAAATATATTATATTAATTTAGAAGCAGGATTGTATTGTAGGGCATATTATGGAATGTCTTGTTATCATAGGACTATATGTATGTAATAGAATATATTCATTTAGGAGCAGGATTGTATTTAGGGCATATTGTAAGATGTCTTGTGATCATAGGACCATATGGATGAAATATAGTATATTAATATAGGAGCAGGATTGTAGATTTGTATCTAACTTCGGAAAAATTCTTTCGAAGCGACTATATTGTCGCTTAACAAGCAACACCACCTATCTCAATTTTTCGCAATTAATAACGAATATTTCTGAATTTTTTAAACATCTGCTATGAACATGAGACCACATGTTCCAACCATACGTGAAAATAATTCAGAAATATTCGGTATTAGTTTACGAAAAATTATGTTTCTTCTTCCTGTTTGAAATTTAAAAAAAATGAGATAAGTGGTGTTGCTTGTTAAGCTTCGATACGTTAGTCTATAATAGTGTAATCGCGAGTGCGATAACTTAAAAATATAATGAACTAGATAAAGGAAGTTTAGTATGTGACTTTTGCTCTAAAATTGAAGATCGTTATCAAATTTTGCACCTAAAAGATCAAAAGGAACTGATAGAAAATGCATAATCGATTATCTTCATTATACAACGCAGCAAAACAAAAAGAGACTTTCCATATTGCAGAAGTATTGTAGAAAGGAGTACATTCTCGCTGCTTAACAATTATTTTGAACATACAGTTTTTCTTTATTCCTAAACGAAAAATTATAAATCCAGAATTTTTTATTGAAATGAAAGAAAACGTATTAATGCTATATTGTCATTTTATATAACATGCCTTTTTATTTCTTATTGACTGATCATTATTTAGCTTCCTGTATCGAAGATGATAGAGTTTTTTATTGTGGATATTTAAATTTACTTAACTGATTTGCTGGCACTTCATGCTTGCATCAAGTTATAGTAATTATAGACTTAGAAATATAATAAATATTTATAAAGTTATAAATATTATCAATAAAAATCACATGGAATCCAAATATTTCAAATCATATTTCCTATGCTTTGTCTTGTGTACGTAATATTCGTTGGATTCATGGTAGAATCAAAATTCCAAATGCGGAATGTGTCATAGTAAAGAAAAATGAATAG
The DNA here is from genome assembly GCA_013235015.1 of Araneus ventricosus. Lineage (NCBI taxonomy): Eukaryota > Metazoa > Arthropoda > Arachnida > Araneae > Araneidae > Araneus > Araneus ventricosus. The sequence continues at coordinate 70,241 of BGPR01003472.1, forward strand.
TCGAGGACTCGAATATTAAAACAAAAACACTTTTCTCAACTTTGACTAAAGTTCCATTTATAAAGTTGGAATTCACTTTAACATCAATATTATTTTCAATCCTTCACTCATAAATGATTATATTAACATAAGTTGCTTTTGCATTTTTATAAATTCTCCATTTTATTTTATAACTAAACTGCGACAAACAAAAATATCATATCTGATATAGAAATTCCTAGTTTGAAAAAATTACAGCCCGCGCTTACGTTCATCTCACTCGACTCATTGCACAAATACATACTGAGACCACAAGCATTTGATACGGCAGCATGGAACGAAATTTGTCTTTTTATATGCTTATTTGTTGTTAAAATTATATCCAATAATCTACGGTAGTATTTCCCAATAATTTTTACAATTCGTAGCTTTGATATAATGTGTATACATCACAGAAGTTTCCATTGAAAATGTTAATTAATTAACTCATTCTTTTCCTTAATTGGATAGATGGAATTTGAAACTAAAAGTTTACTAGAACACGTCTGCTTTTTAAAATGTTTGTAAACTCATAATAAGGGAAAAAGAAGGAATCAACTGTTCAATTTTTCAGTTGTTTTTGCCCTTTTCAGCAAAATAATTCTTATTTTGCAAGTCTACGATGAAGGAACCTCATACAATATAATAGACTAAGAATCATTGACTTATAAACTTTTTTCGCCGCAATTAAAGTTCTTTAATCAAAACTTTCAGAAAGATCTGATATAAAGTATCTATTGTAAATATAATAAGCATATAACAAAAGTCATTTATAAATGGTAAATCAAGCAAAAAAGAACAACGCATTTATAAAAAAAATCGTTGAATTAAAAAAATGATTTATACCAGCATTTAATTTAACCATGCTGCTATGAAATGATGTGCTTCATTACAAAGAGGAATGTTTTTGAAAACGCGGAAGAATCTCCCGTATTTGTTTTAACCATCCAGAGGGATGGAATATTTTTGAAAAGACACATTATATATACATTTTATTTGCTTACTTGTACTATCGAATATTTTTGACATAAGATTTATTCTAGAAAATGGAATTTACACTAGTTGAAAAGGAAAAAGAATTCTGGCAAAAATGCAGTGTACCCGTCAGCGAATAGATAACATTTTTATACATCAGGATGTTCAATATCAACTGTAAATATGCTACACAATGAAAACTTTGTAGTTAGGCAAAAGACGGCCATTCATCTCTGCATCTTGAATACATAAATCACAAAGGAGAAGGCTTTGTTTTTGGAGAATGTAAACGATTATAGTTATTCTCGAACACGCTTCTGTTTAAAAATTCGAGCGAATAAAGCCGTATACTCAATTAAGCATAAAATCTTGCGCTAACAACTGCTGTTACGAATGGAAGTTAAACAATGACCTGACATATAATTTGCAGAAATTCGTATGAAAAATACATAAATACCGACTAATTTGAAAAAGAACTAAAATATCTTCTTGTTTGCTGGATCTAAAGTCAGTTCAGAAGAAAGATGCGATTATGATGTATAAATACTACTCACTTTGCTTCCTCCTACAGTTTGCTAAAATTTATGCATGAATTCAGTTTTGCGTTTGAAATTAAATGTAATTATGTGATTCATGAATTACAGCAGAATTATATTTTTATTTTGCCGCTTTAAGAATATGGAAATGTAGAATACAACATAATAATTTTTATTGTATCAAACGCATAGTAAATAATGTTTTTGTTTCCTGTATCAGTAAAAAGCATTTTTTTACACGGTCCCATTTCTTTTTGGAAAGAATCTCGCATGCAAAATTGATGATGTTTGTACACTTGCAGAAATTGATAGCAATGAATATTCTTCATATATATTTTTTCATGCGAGAATTTCATGAATAAAAGCAATTACATTAGTCAAATGTGTCAAAAAGATTTTATTATAATTGCAATCAGGATTTCCTCAAGAATATCTTAACCTCCCGTGGCTTCATAATCTTCATGAGTATCCCTTTCTTATGCATAAGTTCTCTTAAAAACTAAGATTTTAAAGCTAGTTGGAAAAATAATATTGTGAAAAGTAGTGTAAGTTCTTAAACATTAAAGGCTTTGTTGAATATTACTGTTGCGACGATTCAGGGACTTAGCGAGATTTTTGGCGATTTCGCGACAGAATTTGGCGCCAAATACATGTCTCGAGGCTCGGTGAAGCTTGGTTCTCGAGATACGGCAAATTATTCTAGAAAGTTTGATCCTTCACCTTGCCAGATTATAAAAGGCGGACAGCTGCTCTGAAGTTCAGTCTTAGAGTTGGTCGAGCTATCAAACGCGGTGAAGCCTAGTGATCTTCTGAGATCTTTCTTACAGTTGGTGCTCCTTTTGTGATTGAGTTGCACGTATATAAGCGTGCGTCTTCACATATTTAATTGGCGACTGTTATATGTTCTGTTGATTGGTGAATTTGCATTGTGAGATTGGATTTAAATTAAATTTATTTTAATCCAAGGAACCTGCGCCATCATTTGCGCCTACTTTTTTAAGCGAAAGACGGTACTCGTCGTAGCAATATTTAATACTAAAAAAATGAACCAAATTCGTAATTTTTTATTGAATACATATGTTAGCATTCCTCTCAGCTTCAAAATTCCATCTTCATGAACATGAAGCAAGTAAAATAATAAAACTAAGTAAGAATCTACCAAAATCGTAAAATAAAATATGAAAATGTTGTTCAAAACAGTAATATCAATCGTCTGTTGTTCATCATAAGCCGATTCTTCTATGGCATTCCCTATACGTAACAAAACAATTGTGATATTGTGTTGAAAAGTTGGCAAGTGGAATTGCATTTGTAGAGAAACTGCTACTTTCACCATTCGAAAAATGAAAGCGAGTTATAAATTGTAATAGAAATTATTAGTCGTAGTACCATTTAATGGATTTTATTTGTGAGTATTTTCACTGATAAATGTGTTCATAGTTTTCACGTTTTATCCCGTTTTGTTATTGACACTTTGTCTGTCGACCCAATAATGTATTTTAATTAAGTTACTCATGCATCGAATTGCAAATATCTCTTCATAATTTAATCTGTAATTAAGCAGGGCCATCTTATCCATTGAGATAATTGGGCTGTAGCCCAGAGGCGTCATTGATCCAAATGCGCCTATAAATTTACGATACTGATTTGGTTTTAATTTTGAACCAAATAAAATTCACAGAAATAAAAATCTTAATATGTTAAGAGTAAAGAAATGATTAGGGGTTGACAGTAATCAGTTTTGTAGTGTTAAATAAACATGCGTATATCGTTTCAAAAAATATTCATATAGAGACAATCAGTGAGAAAAATCTTAAATTATGCGTGTAATAGAAGTTACCTACAATTGCTGATTTGGAAAATTATAAAGTGTTAATCAGAGAACAGATTACTTTTTTTTGCTCCTCAATTATTGTATTACATAGGTACTTTCGTTGGGTCACAGGCTCTCAAATTTCTAATTATGGGGTAGCAAATTTCTCTACCCCAGGGCGCCATATTTTGTTAAAACGGACCTGTAATTAAGTCAAAGTAGTAATTAATTTTGAAAATAAAAATTACTTGGAATCCCTTTACTTTCTTATATGTATTCAAATTAGAAAAATGTTCCATATACACTCATGTCCATAAATTAAGGATAATGGAGTTCAGGCAAAGAAAGAGACAGAAGCAAAACAAATTTGACTTATTTGTAAAGTCTATTTATTAAACAAAAGGTAAAGAGGAAAACAGATGCTATATGTTTGACATAATTAATAAAAATTGCGATTTTTACTCCCTGGAGCAAATTTCAAAAAAGAACCTATTTACAAAAAACAGTATAAGATGGTTAGTATGATGGTTAATACGGAGTATGTCTACCGGACGATGCAATACAGGCCTTACAACGCATAGGCATGCTGAGTATCAAATTATCAATCTGATCTTGGGGAATATTACACCACTCATCAAGCAATGCCCTCCGAAGTTCCGGTAGACAGGTGGGAGGGGGTTAACGGGCTGCAATTCGTCGGCCAAGCATATCCCACACATGCTCTATTGGATTCAAGTCCGGTGAGTATGCTGGCCAATCCATACGGGTGATACCCTCCGATTGAAGGCATTAGTCTACAATGTTTGCACGGTGAGGACGGGCGTTGTCATCCATAAACAGAAATTCAGCACCCATGGCGCCCCGAAACAAACGTACATGTTGTTCCAGAATGACATCCCGATAGATGTGGCCTGTCATCGTTACACTCTGAACATGCAGGTCAGTTCTGGAACCAAGAATAATTCCTCCCCAAACGAGCCATCCTGCACCACCGTAACGGTGTCGTTCAATGGTGTTCTCTTGGTGGTAACGGGTACCTGGCGCTCTCCATATGAAAGTCCGGCGAGAATCAGACTGCAAACTAAACCTGGACTCATCGGAAAACGTCACACAAGACCACTGTTGCGGTGTCCACAATGCATGCTCTCTACTCCAAGCTAATCACAGGCGACAGTGAGTTGCGGTAAGTGGAACACATCTGATAGGCCTACGAGCATATAGACCAATGTGCCCTAAGCGTCTGTACACAGGTCTGCCTTGAAACTGTCATACCGGTAGCTGAAGAAAGCTGACGAGACAGGTCTGATGCTGTGCTCCGTCTGTTTCTTTTGGCAGTAACTGCCAAATACCGGTCCTCATTCGGCCTTGTAACTCGGGGGCGACCTGTGCTGTAACATCTACTCACATTACCATCATCTTGGAATCGTTGCCAAAGTCTGGAGATGACACTCTGGGCGATTCCAAGTTCCTCGGATACTTCCAGCTGGGTAGATCCACATTCCAGTCGTCCGATAATTCTACCACGTAAAAAATCATCCAAATGCTTTCTTTGTGCCATAACTATGCGGTTATTGCACTGAAAGGCTTTTAAAGCGCTTGTGAACAATTTTACTTCTTTGCCACCATTCCTTATATACCCCTCTCTTACACTTTCGTCATTGTGACGTACTATCCGCGCCATCTGGTGGTTTCCTGTAATTTGCATATTCTTCTTCAAGATGCGTGTGATAATTCTACAGGTGAAATTTTTATTTTAGAGTTCAATTTCTGTGTGATTCTGAATTATCCTTAATTTATGGACATGAGTGTATAATGTGTCATCTAAATTATGAGGTCTTACAAATTTGCAGATCAAACGGTTAACGCAGTTACAACGATTGCTGTGATCAACAATTTAAATGTCCGCAACATCAAAGTAGAAGAAAGTTTTAACAGATGTGTTGCAGGAGAAGTCCATCACAGAGAAATATTGATTTCAGATTAGGAGCGAAAGATTTTTCTGGTAATAGACCGTCATCAGTAACAAATAGACAGATGTACAAGTTTTGATTCTGTAGCAGCAGAATGTGTCTTCGCCTGTTTCAATAACTTTTTCTCTTAAGGGACTTTTTTATAAGGAAGAAGGTTTCTTGAGTAGATACATTTTTGATTTTATTTTCTATTTTTATCCTTAATGACCCGTTAAATGATGAATTTCAAGTGTATTAGTGGGTTTCAGTTTTGCTATGGCACATTAAAGTGAATCCTGATTTTAAGGAAAGAAAGGTGCTAAAATGGGAAATTTCACTTTTTCACTGCTTGATGCAATTTTAATGTCTGATTTTTAACTTTCTCATATACGATGTATAACGAAGAGAAAGTGTTGCAATCTTAATAATATTCGAGATTTTGATGATTCTCTGGTTTCAGACCTCTGTGAGTCTGCAAAACTCGCCTTTGGACGGGTGGCCGGTTCTAAATTGGAAGATTTCACTTTTTCACTGTTTGATGCAATTTTAATGTCTGATTTTTAATA